>PVHP010005064.1:0-67501 GCA_004024765.1 Zapus hudsonius
CGAGCGAGCGAGCGAGCGAGCGGACTACAAGTCCCAGCAGCTCCCGCCGGCCGGCGCCGGCCCCTCGGGCTCCCGGGAGCGCTGGCGGGGCCGCGGGGCCGCGGGGGCCGCCGGCGGGGCTGGCGGGCGGGGGGCTTCCTGCGCGCCTGGGGCGCCGGCGGGCCGGGCCGGGGCGAGGGGCGTCGGGTGAGTGTCCCCGCGAGCGGGTCGGCTGGGCTTCGGGAGAGACTGAGGGGAATGGCTGGGGAGGGCGACCCCTGCTCCGGGCCCAGCGGCGGCAGCCCCCGAAGGCGCCCCGGCCTGGCGCTCCCGGCTCGCCGTCCCGGGGTGGGGGTGGGGGTGGGGGTGGGGGCTCGAGCCAGGCCGGCGATGGCGAGGGGCGGGGACGGGCCTGCTAGGTCTGGGGTCCGGAGCCTGGGACGCCCTCCTCTCTGGGAGGCGATCCTGGAGGCCTCCTTCCTGGGAACCGAGACGAGCCGCGGGGCATTGTTCTCCTCACTCGGAAGGCCCTTTCTTCAGTAGTGGGACGGGGGAGGGTCCTGTTACCTCCAGACCCCCAGATAAGGACCCAGCTATTGTTCCTACCCCCCTCCAGCCTTGGGATGTGGCGCTCTAGAGGCTCCTGGCCAAGAGGTGGTTCAGATGCGCACCTGTCCGCTCCGCCAGGACCTCAGGAGGGACACCAGTGCTTTCTTTTCTCTTCTTCCAGCTAAGGTTTGGAATTTAGGAAGCTGATTCCCACAGAAGCTATCTAAAAGTTCCTTGCCTCCCAGGTATTGTCCTGCCCCCATCTTGCAATTACGTGGTCTGGACTAGGAGCTATTTGAGAACTCATACCCCTTGGTTTACTCCCAGCTGTGAGATTGGTTCTCCTACCTCCCAGGAACCCATCCCACGAGGAGCTCCCCTACTCCAGCCCCTAGAGGGCAGGGCTATGTTGCTCTAGCTCCCCATCTGCCCCCTACCCCAGCCATGGGATCCCATTAAGTTTAGAATCCTGGGTAGGGAACACAAGTATCATCACAACAGCCCGCACACCCCCAGTGGCTGGGAAATCGCCCCTTCTCAGTATATCCCCCCAGCAACCCCAGAGGGTCTCGAGATGTTATGTTCACCTGCCTCCATCTCTGGTTAGAATTCTCAATATTCTAGCCAACTGAGAAAACAGCTATCCTTCACCACTATCCCCACCTCCTGGCTACAGAGTCCATGGATCGCCTTGTAACCCCTTCCCCACTTTATTTTGGAGACAGTGTGTTGTTTAGTAGCCCAGGCCAGCCTTGAACTCTTTATGTTACCCAGGCTGGCCCCAAACTCCTGCTCCTGCCACAAGTGCTGGAATTACAGGTATAAACCACATTGACCTGCAAACGTGTGTGTGTGTGTGTGTGTGTGTGTGTGTGTGTGCGAGCACTTGTGTGTGGAGGCCAGAGGTGGATATTAGGTAATTTCTCAATTACTCTCTGCCTTATCTTTAAAAATATTTTTATTTGTTTATGTATTTATTTATTCGTGTGTGTGTGTGTGTGTGTGTGTGTGTGTGTGTAAAATGCTGCAGATGAGTGTCAGATACTTGCACCACTTTTTGCTTCTGTATTTATGTGGGTGCTGGGGAATTGAGCCTGGGCTTTGTAAGTAAGTGCTTTTTAAGTGCTGAGCCATCTCCCCAGCCCCTCCTTATTAAGCTTACTGATTCAGCTAGACTAACTAATCAGTGAGCTTTAGGGATCTGCCTGTCTCCTCCTTCCCAGCACTGAGATTACAGGCAGGTTACCACCATGACAGGTTTTTATGTATGTGCTGGGGGTCCTAACTAAGATATTCATGCTCACACAGCAACTACCTTACCGAGCGCTCTCGCGCGCGCTCTCTCTCTCTCTCTCTCTCTCTCTCTCTCTCTCTCTCTCTCGTCTTTTTGTTTTGTTTTTTCAAGGTAGCATCTCCCTCTAGCCCAGGCTGACCTGGAACTAACTTCTGTAGCCCAAACTGGCCTCAAATTCATGGCAACCCTCCTACCTCTGCATTTCAAGTGCTGGGATTAAAGGTGTGCACCACCACCTCCCGTTCTCTGAGCCATCTCTTTAGCTCCCCTGGGAGCTGAAGGTTTTGCATTGTAGTCCAGGCTGGCCTGGGGGGTCTCTGTATAGCCCAGGCTGACCTCCAGCTCAGGATCCTTTTATCTCAGCCTCAGCTGGGATTACAGGATATGCCACCAGAGCCAACTCTGGTTTTCCTGCCCTCACCCTCTTGCTTAGGAAACAGACATTGGGGCTGGGGAGCTCAGTGGTTAAATAGGCTTGCTTGAAAAGACTGCCAGCCTGAGTTCAGTTCTCTATTACCCATGTAGGGGCAGATGCAAAAAGTGTTGCATGCATCTGGAATTTGTTTGCAGTGGCAGAAGGCCCTGGTATGCCCATACACACAGCCAGCCAGTCTGTCTGTCTGTCTCTCTGCTCAAAAATAAATAAATAAATACATTTCTCAAAAGGAAAATACATCTTCTGTCTAGGAAAGAATACCCCCCTCAGCTGTGAGATCTGAAATTCAGTGTCTCCTCTTCAGAAGGCAAACTGAGTTCCTCCCCATAGTGACACTGAAAGGATACCAGATGTCATTTACCTCCCAGTCTTATCTGCCCCCCTCCCGTACCCCCAACCAGGCATAGTTTCCATAGTGCAGGACACAAATTCCCCAGTGATCACCAAATCTACTACCTCCCAGAGTGAGGCAGGAATTCAGGCTTTATGTTCTGGAGTAGCAAAAGAACCCTGCCTACCCACCCAACCTCTACCCGCGGAGGGAACCTCAGTCAAGGACTTTAGAACCTAGAAATTGTGGATCTTCTACAAGACCAAGGTTTCTTACTGTAAGAGTTTAGGATGGACAGATTTGGGCACTGCTGGCCTGTAGTTTAGAGGTCCTGTGATATCATTCCAGGTTCAGGGCTGGAAGGAGTGGGTTCTACTATGTCCCACAGGGGCACCTCTACTTTAAGTCCTGGCCGGGATGTAGTCAGAAGTTCTGTGTGATCAGAAGCAAGGAAAAGATTGAGGGAGGGGGTGGTTGGCTGGTCCATCCCTTCTTCCGTTCCCAGAAGAGAACTTCTATTTCCCAGAGCCTCTCTCCACTAGTGTACTATCCTCACCCTGCAGATGCTGTCCCTGAAGCGGTTAGCTGTTCCACTCCCAGGATGAGACGCTCTGTCCTGGTCCGAAACCCAGGCCATAAGAGCCTGAAGCCCGTTTATGAAGATCTTGATTCTGACTCTGAGGACCTGGATCCTAGTCCCAACGATGCTCACCCCATTTCTGAAAACCCAGAACTTGATCCTGAGGACCTCAACACTGCCTCTGAAGACCCCAGCTATGAAGATTTAGACCCCGATGCTGATCCTCACCCATCCATGTTGGAGACCCCAGATTCCTATTCCCAAGATCTAGACCCCACGTCTTCAAGTTTCGACCTGGATCCGGATGTCATTGGTCCTGTGCCCCTCGTTCTCAATCCTGACAGCGACACAGCCCTCAGCCCACCTGCTCAAGACGTGGTGGACCCCCTTCCACCCGGCCTCACTGCCACCCCTGAGGTCTTGGCCACCAGCCCTGTGGTGCTCCCCGCTGCCCCAGCCAGCCCGCCTCGGCCCTTCTCCTGCCCTGATTGTGGGCGAGCCTTCCGCCGCAGCTCTGGGCTGAGCCAGCACCGCCGTACCCACAGCGGCGAGAAGCCCTACCGCTGCCCTGATTGTGGCAAGTCCTTCAGCCACGGTGCCACGTTGGCACAGCATCGTGGCATCCACACGGGCGCGCGTCCGTACCAGTGTGCGGCCTGCGGCAAGGCGTTCGGCTGGCGTTCCACGCTGCTTAAACACCGCAGCAGCCACAGCGGCGAGAAGCCACATCGCTGCCCGGTGTGCGGCAAGGCCTTCGGCCACGGCTCGTTGCTGGCGCAGCATCTGCGCACGCACGGTGGCCCTCGACCCCACAAGTGCCCCGTGTGTGCCAAGGGCTTTGGGCAGGGCTCTGCACTGCTGAAGCACCTGCGCACGCATACAGGCGAGCGGCCGTACCCATGCCCGCAGTGCGGCAAGGCCTTCGGGCAGAGCTCGGCTTTGCTGCAGCACCAGCGCACGCACACGGCTGAGCGGCCCTACCGCTGCCCGCACTGTGGCAAGGCCTTCGGGCAGAGCTCCAATCTGCAGCACCACCTGCGAATCCACACTGGGGAGCGCCCCTACGCTTGCCCGCACTGCTCCAAAGCCTTTGGGCAGAGCTCAGCACTTCTGCAACACCTCCACGTGCATTCTGGCGAGCGCCCCTACCGCTGCCAGCTATGTGGCAAGGCTTTTGGTCAAGCCTCCAGCCTCACCAAGCATAAGCGGGTGCATGAGGGGGCGGCGGCTGCAGCCGCAGCCGCTGGGCTAGGCCTAGGGCCTGGCTTGAGTCCTGCATCCATGTTGAAGCCAGGGCAGATCTCATACCTAGGTCCTCATGCAGTTTCTGTACCTGGATCGGGCCTGGGGCTCAGCTCTGGCTCTGCTCCCAGTCCTGAGCCTGGCTCTGTGCTGGGCTCACTCCTTGATCCCAGCCCTCAAACCCATTCTGGCTCGGGAACCATCCCCAACCCTGTTCTTGTTGAATCTTCTGACCCTAAGCCTGGTCATAATGTTGACCCTGACCTTGTACCCAACCCCGATGACCATGAATCTGGTCCCAGCCTTGACCCTGATTCTGTGTCCAGTCCTGATGGCACCCCTGAGTCTCCCGACCCCTGCTCTCCCATCTGTCACACTGTCAGCCCAGCCCTCCTTAGTGGGGGGAAGCCCCAGGGGGTAAAGGAGCAGGGAGCATTGCTGGGGCCAGATGGTTAAAGGGGTGCCAGCACCAATGGTGGTTTGGGGAAGTGTGTGTTGTGCGCTCAGTAAAATCCTCCCACTGCCTCCTGGCTCTGTGTTGTGGCTTGCCTCTGCTTTCTCCCCTGATGCACTGGTGACCTGTAGAGTTGGGAGGTGTGCTTAGCGCCAGCTTTACCTCCGGAGCACACCCTTCAGCTTCCACTCCCCAGGACTAGCCGCTGTAGTGGTCCTCCCTTTGGTTTTTCCACCAATGCTGGATTTTCTGGCCTATTGATGTCCTTGTAGGCCGATAATGGAGATTTGTAATAGAACTCAAAGATGGCCCATTTGATCCCCAAGCCTACCCCTCACTCCCAGTCAAATGGAGGTTTCATATATATGTGTGTGTGTGCGCGCGCGTGCGTGTGTTCAGCAAATATTTAAATATCTGCTAGTCAGGCATAGTAGTACAGGCCTGTAATCCCAGCTCTCTGGAGGCTGAGGCTGAGTGTTAAGGGCTAACTGGGGTACTTAGCAAGAGTCAGTTGCAAACAGCAATACTAACATTTGGTTTTATTTTTGTTGTTTTGGAAATCTTTGATATTTTTGTTTGTTTGAGACATGGGCTCACATTGTAGCCCACGATGGGCTGGAACTCATGGCAATCCTACCTCAGCTTCTTGAGTGCTGGAATTACAAGTATAAATTCACACATTCTGCTGACTTGTTGGGGATCTCAGAAGGGAGCAAAATCAGCATGGCTTTGGCCATAACAAAGCTTGCACATCTAAGTTAGAAATATTTCAGAAGTAATTACAGAGAACAGTACATTTTAGAAGTATATAACAAGATGGAGAGACCACGTTACTGAAGATTTTTGCTTTGTTTTTGAGACAAATTTCACTATCCAGCTTTAGCTGGGCTCAAACTCTCCATCTTCATGAGCTCATACTGACTGTATGTGTTCATGTGTGCACATGTACAAGTGCGTTTGGAGGCTACAAGACCACCTCCAGTGTCATTCTTTAGGTACCATCCACCTTTGAGACAGGGTCTTTCAGTGGCCTGGAGCTCATCAAGTAGGCTAAACTGGCTGGCCTGTGAGCCCCAGAAACCCCTCTGCCTCCTCTTTTCCAGTGCTGGGATTATAAGCAAACGCTACTCTATGCTCAGCGTTTTTATGCCATTTCTGGAGATCAAATTCAGGTCCTCGTGCTTGCAAGGCAAGCACTTAACTGATGGAGGTATTTCTACAGCCTGTCATAAAAAATTACACACACACACACACACACACACACACTTGGGGATGCCACTGCAAGGTTGCCTCTGGACTTGCATGGTTGCTGAGGAATCAAACCCAGGTTGGCAGGCTTTGTAAGCTAGTGCCTTTAGCCACTGAACCATCTCCCCAGGCCCCCATACCTGGCTTTTGAATTTTTTTTTGTTTTTTTGAGGTAGGGTCTCTAGTCCAGGCTGACCTGGAATTCACTACATAGTCTGCCTCCCAAGGCTTTTGAAGAATTTTATAATCTCAAAACTACTGATCGAATAATTAGTAATGTTTGCTCAGCCTATGTAATGCTGTTGAATTCTATCTAAACCTCTCAACAGTTGCATGAGGACGCCCACCATTTTGTAAATAAGGAAATTGAGGTGTTGAAGTGCCTGCAACAAGCAGAAGGGACTGGTTGTTAGTACCTAGATTCACACCTGAATGGAGGCATGTGCTTCTGTGCATGCATGCAGATGCCAGAGGGGCTCATTTTCTTTTCCCTTTAAAAATATTTTTACTCATCTACCTGCAAGCTGGGGAAGAGAGAGAGAGGGAGGGAGGGGGAATAAAAATGGGTGTGCCAAGGCCTCTTGCAGCTTCAAAAGAACTCAAGATGCATGTGCCACTTTGTGTATCTGGATTGGTACTGGGGAATCAAACCTGGGCCATCAGGCTTTGCAAGCAATCAATTTTAATTGCTCTCTCCCCATTCCCAGAGGTAGACTCCTGACACTTAGTGTCCTCCCCTATAGTTGTCTACCTTATTTCCTTGAAACAGTCTCGCGGCACCTGGAGCAGCTGTTTTTCTAGTAGCTTGGCTGGCCAGCAAGTCCCAGCAGTCCTCCTATCTCTGCATCCCACATCACTGGGGTTACACTATGTGTTGCCATGCCCAACATTTTGTGTGTGTGCTATGTGTGTGTATAGTGTATGCACGTGTGTGCAGGCACATATGCCCTGTGTGCATACCTGAAGAAGCCAGAGGAGATGCCAGGTGTCCTTCTGTGTCACTACTCTGCTTTATTTCCTTGAGATGGAGTCTCTGACTGACCTGGAGGTGTTAGGGTTGTTTTTTTTTTTTTTTAATGGAAGATGATTTTTGTTTTATTAGTTTTTGAGATAGTCTTGTCTTTTAAAAATATTTTATTTATTTTCAAGCAGAGAGCGAGAGAGAGCGAGAGCGCAGCACCAGGGCCACCACCCTGTGGGTCTGGCCCATGTGGGTACTGGGGAATTGAACCCGGGGCCTTAGGCACTAGAGGCAAGTGCCTTAACTGTTGAGCCATCGCTCCAGCCCGGTTTTAGGGTTTTTCAAAAATTATATTTTTATATTTACTAGAGAGAGGGGGAGAGAATATGAATGGTTACACCAGGGCCTCTTGCTGCTGCAAACTCACTCCAGATGCACATGTTACTTTGTGCATCTGTGTTTGTTTATATGTTGATGTTGGCGAATCAAACTCAATCTGCTAGGCTTTGCAAGCAAGTTCTTTTAAACACCAAGCCATATCCCCAATTCCCTTGTGAGTTTTTCCCCCCAGGTTGGGTCTTACTCTAGCCCAGGCTGACCTGGAATTCACTATGTAGTCTCAGGGTGACTTCATCTGTCTCCCAAGTGCTGGGGTTAAAGATGTGTGTGAGAGAGATGAGAGAGATGGGGGAGAGATGGGAGAGAGGAGAGGGGCGGGGAGAGGAGAGAGGAGAATGGGCATGCCAGGACCTCTAGCCCCTGCAAACTCCAGATGCGTGTGCCACTTTGTGCATATTGCTTACATAGGTACTGGGGAATTGAACCCCGTGGTTAAACTTTGTAGGCAAGTGCCTTAACCGCTAAGCCATCTCTACTCCCCCTTCTTTTTTATTTTTTTATTTTTTGGTTTTGTGAGGTAGGGTCTTGCTCTAGCCCCAAGCTGACCTGAAATTCACTACGTAGTTTCAGGGTGTGAGCCACCATGCCTAGCTGACCAGTGAGCTTCAGTGATTCTCACTCCACAGGACTGGGGTTATGGGCATCTGAGGCCATACTCATGCTTGGACAGCAAGTGCTCTTACTCACTGAAGTATCTTTACAGCTCCTCCCTCCCTCCCTCCCTCCCTCCTTCCTTGGTACGGTCCCTCTCTATCCCAGGCTGACTTGGAATTCACAATGTAGTCTCAGGCTGGCCTGGAACTCATAGCGATCCTCCCACCTCTGCCTCCAGAAAGCTCCTGCTTTCTTAACTGACACGCTTCACGGGGGCAGGGTGCAGGTCTCGGGGCTGTCAAGAGATAAACGACAGGAGGAGGCAGGGGGCTAGGGCAGGTGGTAAGCTTGCTTGGCCTTCCAGAACAATGGGACGCCACCAGCACGTTCTGGCAGAGGACCCATAAATTGTGAAGATGCTTGTGGCCACCTGGTTTGTGAGGGATCGCAGGAAGAACATGGACTCAAATTTGTTTAAAAACACCATAACTAAGCCTAAATTTTTCCATGCGAATAAAAACAATCAAAAAGAAAACAGGGCTAAACCTGAGGTTACTGTAGTGGTTTAGAAAGGTTGGAGACTGGTCTGGGGTTACAGGGTGACCTACTTGGTTTAGGAATAAGAATTTGCTCGTGGCCTGCTTGAGACGCAGGAGGGATTTCTGCCAGGAGGGGGGCAGTTCTGACGTAGAACTCTGACGCCGAGGAGGATCAGAGGTCAGGCTCGGTACATGGAGGCCACGAGGCTGGCACCGGGGACCGCAGGGCCGGGGTGGAGCTGGTCGCCGGCCGCCTCCACGCTCAGAGCCCGATTCCTACAACCCAACCACGAGGACCCGCGCCGGGACCCCGCGACCACCGCGGCCGGGGTGCGCATGCGCGGAGCTCGGAGCCGGCCGGCGGGGCGCAGCGGGCGGAGCCGGGCCGAGTCACGTGCCCGGCCGAGCGGGCGCCCGTGTCACGTGACCACGGCTTGGGTCAGCTGATGGGGGAAGGTTTGAAGCGGCGCCGGGAGTGAGACGGCAGTGACAGCGGCAGGCCGGCGGGCGGCCTCGTCCCTCCCGCGCCGGCGTCCCGCCATGGCCGCCGCGGTGGGCCGGCGTGACTCAGGTGCGCGCGGGCGGCGGGCGGCGGGCGGCGGCTCTGGCCTCGGTGCGCTCCCAGCTTCCCCTGCAAGTCCCGCTCTGACGCGCTCAGCGAGAGGTGGGCAGACGGCTCCTGAGCCGGTGGGTTCCGTCCGACCCCGGGCAGCGAGCTCCCACGGCTCCTAGAACAGCCGGTGGGTTCCGTCCGACCCCGGGCAGCGAGCACCCGCGGCTCCTAGAACAGCCGGTGGGTTCCGTCCGACCCCGGGCAGCGAGCACCCACGGCTCCTAGAACAGCCGGTGGGTTCCATCCGACCCTGGGCAGCGAGCTCCCACGGCTCAGAGCCTGGCCAGTCGATGTCTTGTGTACTTAACCTGATTAAAAAAAAAAAAAAGCATTGAGCAAGGTGTTGAGGATATGGCTTTATAGGTTTTACTGTAAATGGGGTTGCTGATGAGATTCCTAAAAAATTGCAAATTTATGGCTGTGAAGGGAGAAAGGCCTTAAGACAAGTGTTGGAATTCTTGATTCTTGATTCTTAGCTAGTGTGAGACTACCTAGACTCTGGGGTGATGGTTTCCTTTCCCTTTCCATGTCCCCATAATTTTCCTGTCTTTCTATGTTGTCTCAGTGGGAGAGAAATGGGAAGACAGCACCCAGAATCTGGGTGGAGAGTGGGTAGGGCTGCTTCCACCTCCTGAGTGCTGGGATTATAGATGTACGTCACCATGCCCTGCGTTGTTATTATTGAGCATGATTTTACCAGACCTGTGGCAGAGCCAACCTCGGCTCTGCTCAGAGTTCCTAACACTGCCAGCTCTCTTATGAAGGCATTATTCATAGTCCTGGGTTCCCTCCCCACCCCCCAGGCAGGGTCTCACTCTAGCCCAGGCTGACCTGGAACTCACTATGTGGTCTCAGGGTGGCTTCAACTCACAGCATCCTCCTACCAATGAGTGCTGGGACTAAAGGTGTGCCCCACTGCGCCTGCCTGGCTCGTTTGTTTTGTTTGGATTGGGGTTTTACTCTGTAGTGCCGGCTGGCTTTCAATTCATAATCCTCCTGCCTCAGGCTCTTAGTACTGGGATTACAGGCCTGCAGAATTTTAAGTAATTCTCCTCCTTCTTCCTCTTCCTCTCCTTTCCTTTCCTTCTCATTCCTTTTCTCCTCTTGCTCTGCCTCATTTCTTTGTTCTTCCTTCTCCTTCCCTTCCCTCCTCCTCCTCTTCCTCTTCATCTTCTTTCTCCTCCACTCCACTCCCACCTTCTTTTGTTCAGAGGAATTTAGGGCCTGTGTTATCCCAGCTAGAGAGTAGTCTAAGTTCGATTGCTCAACTTCTCTGGTCAGTGGCTCACCAGCTCCTCCAGCCCAGGCTTCCCTTCTTACAGCCAGAAGGCAAATGGCTCAGCTTCCCTAAACTCACATAGGCAGAGAGCTAGAGAGATTGCTTTCCTAACTCTAGGCAACAAACTTCAATTTCATCTCTAAGCCCACAAAACCCTACCTTATGTGTGCCCAACTTTCCAGACCTTTCAGAGCTCATATTTCAATAAGGAGTCTGTGGGAAGATCCCTTTGTGTTGACCTCCACTGTGAGCTGGCTGGAGATATCCCATAGGTGTGGGAGGTTAGCTGTGATGGCTAGCTTGGGGATGAGGCTTGGGCTGCCCTCTGGCTTCCCCCTACAATAGTTTATAAATCAGAGCTGGTAGCTGAAAAGGGAGGGGCTCGGGAGCTTGGCTGAGCTATAAGTTCTGACAGCTCCCTAGACAATCCTGGCAGCTTTAAGGCTGGGGGTGTGGCTCTGGTAAAGAAGGTATTGCATGCTTGTGCTTGGAGATGGGTTCCATCCCCAGCCTTGCAATTGCAATACAACAGAATAAGATACTCTATCCTGATAGCTTTGCTAGACAGAGTACCAGGCCTTAGAATGGAAGATCTGTTAGCACAGCACTGGGAGGTAAAGGTAGGAGGATCAGGAGTTCAAGGTCATCCTTAGCTACATAGGGAGTTGAGACCAGCCTGGGCTATATGAAATTGCCTCAGAAACAACAACAGCAGGGTGGAGGATGGCTCAGCAGGTAAAAACACTTGCAATACAAGTAAGAGGTCCTAAGTTCAATTCCCAGAACCAATTTAAAAAGTTGGATGTGGCCACACACACTTGTAACCCCAGTCTTGTGGAGAGTGGAGACTGGAGAATCACAGGACCTCACTGGTCAGACTGGCTGACCAGTGAAAAATGGCAGTTCTGGATTCAGTGAGAAATGGTCTCAAGGAAACCCACAGATGAATGATTGAAGAGGACATCAATGTTCTCTGGCCTCTGCATGCCTGTTATGTGGCTTGTGCATCAGCACACACATATGTATACACCACAGCACACATACTACATGTGCCAGAAATAGGAGAAAAATAGAGGATTGAACTACTCTTCCAGTGGAGGTTGGGGTGGCTCTCAGGAGCAGTTGTAGGGTGATCAGGACTGGCTTTAACCCCAGCAGCTGGTGTGACCACTGCTCTTGCTCTTAGGCTCAAGGTAAGGAAGCAATGGCTGACAGTTTTGATACCTGTTTTTTTTTTGTTTGTTTATTTGGCTTTTGTTTATTTGAAGGTACACGTGTGTGCATGTATGTGCATGCACACATGCCAGGGTCTCTTATTGCTGCAATTATCAGATGCATGCACCACTTTGTATCCAGCTTTACATAGGTGCTGGGGAATCCAACCCCAGGGTGACAGGCCTTGCAAGCAAGTGCCTTTATCTGTGAAGCCATGTCCCAGCTCCTCATTTTGATTTTTGAGCCAGGCTTTCAATATTTATCCCAGGCTGACCTAAAACTCTGAGTCTCCCTGCCACCAACTCTCTAGTGCTAAAATTTCAGGCAGGAGAGCCTCTGCCACCATCATGTAATGCTGTTTGTTGAAGAATGACAAAAGTCTTTCCTCTAATTGTTCACCTGGAATCTCAGGGCCTTAGCTTTAGGGGTAGATGGTTCTGATTTTCTGGAAAAGTTGCTTAGGGTGGTGTACCAACCTGATACTTGGGCCTTGGTCTGTGTGATTTCCAGCATCTGCTTTCCTTAAAGAGAATGATAGGAGTTGACTACATATCTTTCATTGCTTTTACTTATCAGGAGAGAGAAAGGGGAGAGTATGGGTGCACCAAGGCCTCTTGATACTGCAGATAAATTTCAGATGCACGCACCAATTTGTGCGTCTGCCTTTACATGGGTACTGGAGATTTGAACACAGCCAGCAGGCTTTGCAAGCAAGCATGTTTAATCACTGAGCAACTTTCTCAACCCTACTTTTACTTTAAAAAATGCTAAATTTCTTACTTTTTGAGACAGGGCTTCATGTAGTCAGGCTGGCTTCAAGTTTGCTGTGTAATCAAGGATGCCTGAACTGCTGATCCTCCTTCTTCCTCCTAGTGCTGGGACGAAAAGCCTGCAACACCACACCTGGCTTTTAAGTCTTTCTTTTTAGGACCTAGTACTCTTTAAAGAGTTCCCCCTTTCCCTTCTTCCCTTTTTCTTTCCCTTTCCTTCCCTCTCATCTTCCTTCCCCATCTCCCTCCTTTTTTTTTTTTTTTTTTGGACAGGGTAGCAATGGCTGGCCTGAATCTCATCATATAGGCAGACCAGTCTAGCCTCAAACTTGAGATGATCCTACCTTAGTCTCCCGAGTGTTGGCATTGCAGGCCTGAGCCATCATGCCAGCTCTTCTCTTCTCTTCTCTTCTCTTCTCTTCTCTTCTCTTCTCTTCTCTTCTCTTCTCTTCTCTTCTCTTCTCTTCTCTTCTCTTCTCTTCTCTTCTCTTCTCTTCTCTTCTTTTTTTTTTTAAGATGGGGTCCCATGTAGCCCAAGGTTGCCTCAGACTTGCTATGTAGCCAAGGATGACTTTGAACTTTTAATCCTTCTGTCCCCACCACCTCCCATATATTGGGATTAGAGACATGTGCCACTATGCCTGGCTTTTCTTTTTCTAACTGTGTAAACCAGGTGGGCCTAGAGTTTGTTATCCTTCTGCCTCCTCCTTCCAGTGTTGGGATCATAGGTTATAGGAGCATGCCACCACACTGTCCGTGGTTTTTCTTAAACGTTCCTTCCTACTGCCTTTCTTCCTCCCTCTCTCTTTCTCTCTCCCTCTTCCTTCTTTTCTCCCTCTCTTCTTTCTTTCTCCCTCCCTCCCTTAGCCTCAGATTTCCTATATAGCCAGGGATGACCTTGAACTTCTGATCCTCTTGCCTCTACTTCTGAGTGCTGGCATTGCAGTCATGTCCTGCCATGCCTGGTTATGCAGTGCTGAAGATGGAACCCAGGGTTTCATGCATGCTAGGTGAGCACTCTACTGAATGAGCCCCAGTCTCAGCCTTGTTTATCTTACACCTTTCAAATGTTCTTCATTGCCTGGAGTTTGTAGCTATGAGGAGGACAGGCAAGGGCTTGTTGGGAGGAGACAGAGGGAACTGCCTAGCCCTGGTCTTCCACTGTCCTCTTCCATCCCCTTAGAGACTGAGAGGCTGCTGACCCACAACCCTGGATATGGGACCCAGGTGGGGGCTTCACTGGGCCCTCCAACCCCCCCAGAAGAGGAAGACCTCCGCCGTCGTCTGAAGTACTTTTTCATGAGTCCCTGTGATAAGTTTCGGGCCAAGGGCCGAAAGCCATGCAAGCTGATGCTACAGGTGGTCAAGATCCTTGTGGTCACTGTACAGGTGAGACCAGCCAGGCATGGCTTCATCTGAACATCACCTGCGCTGCTGCTCTCCTCACAGGGCCACATAAGGACAGTGACAGTGATATAACTGGTCAAGGACTTTGAGTGTGCAGGAGCTCCTTATATGCTTACAGAGGCCCTGGCTGCTACTGCCTCCACTGTACAGAGGCCCCCAAGGATCAGAAAGGTTAACAGACTTGTCACAGAGCAAATGAATACTGGCCAGATAGGATTTCACCCCGGGCCTGATGATATCCCTCTGATTTCTCCTAGTAAAAGAACCCCGGAAGGGTCTGGTTGGTAAAGTGCTTATCTCACAAACATGAGGATTGAATTTGGATCCAAAGGACCCATGTACAGCCAGTCATCTGTAATGGCAGCATGCCCAAGGGAATGGAGGCTTGTGAGCAGTGAGACAGCAAGGACTGACATTCAAGGTTGTCTTTTCACCTCCACATATGTGCTATGGCATGTGCATACCTACACTTGCACACATGAACACACACACACACACACACACAAAGTACGGTGTGCAGGTGTCCTGTGCTAGTAGAGCCCTTCCCCCCAGGGGCTGTCTCTGGGGCCTGCTCTTTCTTCTGGCACTGATGCCCTATTGAAGCTATGCATTTCGGGTTGACCCTCTCTGCCTCTCTTGCCAGCTCATTCTATTTGGACTCAGCAACCAGCTGGTGGTAACGTTCCGGGAAGAGAACACCATCGCCTTTCGACATCTTTTCCTGCTTGGCTACTCTGATGGGGCGGATGACACCTTTGCAGCCTACACAAGGGAGCAACTCTACCAGGCCATCTTCCATGCTGTGGACCAGGTGTGGTGTGTTGGGCAGGTGCAGGACGATGTATGTCATAGAGCAAGGGGGCTAACAGACCTTCTTCTCTGCCCACAGTACCTGATGTTGCCGGAGGTGTCACTGGGCCGCTATGCCTATGTCCGGGGTGGGGGTAGCCCTTGGGCCAATGGCTCGGCACTGGCCCTCTGCCAGCGGTACTACCACCGTGGCCATGTGGACCCTGCCAATGACACTTTTGACATTGACCCAAGGGTGGTCACTGGTGAGTGGGAAGAGCAGGGTTGGGAGCTTAGGCTTCTGGGATTAAAATATTGAGCCAGGAGCTTGGTGGTGGTGGTAGGGGGTGTTCAGTGATATATCACCTTCCTAGAATCCACAGTGAGGGGCTGGGAGTGTGGCTCAGTGGTACAGCATCTTCCTAGAATCCACAGTGAGGGGCTGGGGGTGTGGCTCAGTGGTACAGCACCTACCTAGAATCCACAGTGAGGGGCTAGGGGTGTGGTTCAGTGGTACAGCACCTACCTAGAATCCACAGTGAGGGCTAGGGGTGTGGCTCAGTGGTAGAGCTCCTGTCTAGAATCCATAGTGATAGTGAGGGGCTGGAGATGTGGCTCAGTGGTACAGCACCTACCTAGAATCTATAGTGAGGAGCTGGAGATGTGGCTCAGTGGCAGAGGTCCTACCTAGAATCAACAGTGAAGGCTGAGGACATTGCTCAGTGGCAGAGCTCCTGTCTAGAAACCGTCAGTGAGGGGCTGGAGATGTGGCTCAGTGGTGAGCAATGAAAAGGCTGTAAAAAGAAAAAAAAACCCTCATAAAATCCTATCCTTGCCACTTGCTCATAGATAAGATTTTCATCATGAATAATTTGATGTATGCAACATTCCCAGTGAGATGCATAGAACAAAGAATCAGGCATTATTTTTTATATCATTATTTGCCAAACTTTTGGAGGGCCCATGTATCCCTAGGGTCTCTGTAGAGAATAAAACAGAATAGGCCCCATGCTCTGGGGGAGACAGCAGAAGTTTGAGCATGAAGTGGAAGGGGCTGGAGGTGTAGTTCCAAATTTGGGCTTTTGTCTAACATGTCAGGCTCTTGGTTTGATCCACAGCACTGCATAAAAACAAAACCAGTAAGATGCAGAGCAGGAGTTGAAACAGAGAAGGCCCCCTGGGCCTCCCATGCCCCTTAAGGCCTTTCCCTGACTGCCTCTTCTCAGACTGCATCCAGGTGGATCCTCCTGAGAGCCCTCCGGAGCCCCCCAGTGAGGATCTCGCCCTCTTGGATGGCAGTTCCAGCTACAGGAACCTCACACTCAAATTCCACAAGTATTACCTGCTCGCTTGCCCACTTCAGGGGACTCCAGGGATGGGCTGTGGGTGGAGGGTGGTGGTAAGTGGGAGGATGCCAGACATCTGGACCCACAGGTGGAGGGCAGGACTCTCACTTGCTAACTTGGCCTGCAGCCATGTCAGCAGTTTCTTCAGTTAGCTGCAGAGTCAGTATGGGCAGAATTGGTGGCTCCTAGGGCTGTGAGGGGCAGTAGGAGCTCCTGCCCCTGACTCAAGCCTCCCCCATTAGGCTGATCAACGTCACCATCCACTTCCAGCTGAAGACCATTAATCTCCAGAGTCTCATCAACAATGAAATTCCAGACTGTTATACCTTCAGTGTCCTGGTGAGGAAATGAGAAATCCCCCTAGACTCCTGAGTTCCCCCTGTCTAGTTGAAGGGCATCTGAGGAGCATGGGCTAATGGAGGTATGGGGGTAATAAGGAAGACTGGGGCTGGCTGGACCATCTGGCACATGGGTCTGATGGGTGCATGGAGCTTCCTAGGCTTACTTTCCCCTGGTGGGCACACAGGGCTGCCCAGGCTTACTTTGTCCCCACAGATCACTTTTGACAACAAAGCGCACAGTGGACGTATCCCCATCCGCCTGGAGACCCAGACTCATATCCAGGAGTGTAAGCACCCCAGTGTTTCTAGACATGGTGAGCCCCTCTACCTCTAAACCAGCCCTGGCCCACCCAGGCATCCCTAGGCCTCCTCTAGTGCTCACTAGGGGCCCTGACCTGTCTGCAATGCCTGTGAGCATTGATCAAGCATCAGGGATAGTGGGAGACTGGGGCAGAAAGATCACAAATCCAAGGCCTGTCAGGGTGACTGGGCTGCAGAGTGAGCTCAAGGTCATCCTGGGCAACTTAGGGGCATTGAGGATGTTGCCCAGTCATGCAAAGTAGTTGCCTATCATGCTTGAGGCCTTGGGTTCAATCCCCAGTATTGCAAAAATATAAAATAAAAAGTCACTAGCTTTCTGGTCACCCCAGCAGTAGGGAGGCTAAATTAAGAGGGTCAGGAGTTCAAGACCAGCCTTGTCTTCTTACCGAGTTCAAGACCAGCCTTGTCTTCTTACCGAGTTCAAGGCCAGCCAGGGCTAAATGAGATCCTGTCACAAAACAAAACAGGCCAGGGATCTAGGGTGCTGGCTCAGTGGATAAAGTGCTTGCTGTGTAAGAATGAGTACCTGAGTTCTCTCTGGACACTGTAGTGGGTGTCTGTAATGGAATTTCCTGGAAGCTTATGGGTCAGCCATCTTGGTGGATGCAACAATGAATAATGAGAGACCCTGCCTCAAGGTGGAAGACAAGGATCAAAACCTGAAGTTGTCCTCTGACCTCCACCAACATGCTCTTCAGCACTCATACACATGAGCTCACTCACAGGCTGGGGATATAGCTCAGTGACGGAGTGCTCGCTCAGCATGTTTGAAGCCCTAGTTCAATCTCTAGCACTGTAGCAAAGTACAACACAGGCACTGACCTGCCGAGCAGTCAGCCCCAAAACTCTAGACCAATGTTAACCAGGGATCCTGACTCCCCTCCATATTAGGTAACTCCAGTTCAAACTGATGCAGCCCCCCAGTTCTTCCAGCCCCGGCTTCTCACGGTCTGGGCCACCTTTGACTCTTCTGCAGGAGACAACAGCTTCCGCCTCCTGTTTGATGTGGTGGTCATCCTCACCTGCTCTCTGTCCTTCTTGCTGTGTGCCCGTTCGCTGCTCCGTGGCTTCCTGCTGCAGAATGTGAGGCCCTGGTGTCATGAATGCTGGTGCCCACTTTGCCCAGCCCTTGTGACTATGGGAGGGCAGGGGTCCAGGAATTCTGGATGGACCTTTACCTGGCTTCCTCCCACAGGAGTTTGTGGGGTTCATGTGGCGGCATCGGGGACGGGAAATCAGCTTGTGGGAGCGTCTGGAATTTGTCAATGGCTGGTACATCCTGCTGGTCACCAGCGATGTTCTCACTGTCTCGGGCACTGTCATGAAGATCGGCATTGAAGCCAAAGTGGGTCCTGATCACATCTTGCCTTGTCCTCCGGGTTCTTGTGGTCCTTGTCTGTCTGGCATCAGTTTCCTAGTAGGAAGGGTGGGGCCTAATGGATTTGCCCCTCTCACTCCTGTGTGCAGAACCTAGCAAGCTATGATGTCTGCAGCATTCTCCTTGGTACCTCCACACTGCTTGTCTGGGTTGGCGTCATCCGCTACTTGACTTTCTTCCACAAGTACAATGTGAGCTTCTTACACCTGAGATGTGTCTGGGGCAGCCCTGCACCCCCAGAATAAACCCATACACATAAAGCAGTCACCAGGCCCTGCCAGCCCATTGTCAGTCACAGGCCTCTCTTGGGCCCACCTCCTGCAGACATCTGTGTCTTTGTGCCTGGGCAGGGTCATGGGATCATGTCCCTTATTGCCTCCAGCCGAGTCCATCTGTGGGTGTCCTCGTCCCTCATTTCCTCATCGCCCTGTCCCATTTAAGCTCTCAGTAGCCACTCCGGCCACAGTGGTGAGACCCTACTTGCCATCTGAGGACCGACTGGGTTGTGGCCATACCTTCATGTGGTTCCCCTTCCCCACTGCAGATTCTCATTGCCACTCTGCGGGTTGCACTGCCCAGCGTCATGCGATTCTGCTGCTGTGTGGCTGTCATCTATCTGGGCTACTGCTTCTGTGGCTGGATCGTGTTGGGACCCTACCATGTGAAGGTATGGACTGCCAGGGCCATGGGTGCTTTGGAGCTACAGTCAAGGAGCCCCTGGTTACGCTTCCCTGAACCCTGGTCTCTCAGTCATTGACTTGGTGACCTGGAGTGATCCACCTTTACCCCTGGTACCTTTGCAAGCCTGTAGCAGTTTTATATTCTGACCTCATGACCCCCCAGTGGCCTTGACATTAATTCTGTGGCTTTGTCATGGTTGCAGTCACTGGTGACCTTCGTAGTGAATATGTGTGCACATGCACGTGGAGACCAGAGGACAACGCTGGGTGCTGTCCTCAGGAACTCTACTTTTCCTCCCTCCCTCTCTTTCTTCCTTTTTTTCCCATAGTGTGCTTGCATGTCTAAGGGCATGTGTGCATGTGTCTCTTTGTGGGCCTCCCCCCACCAGGTTGATATTGGGTGTCTTCCTCTATCCCTTTCCACCTTATTTCCAGAAACAGGGTCTCACCTGAACCCACAGCTCACCAGTCTAGCTAGCCAACTTGCCTGGGGATCCTGTCTCTGCCTCCCGAGTGCCAGCATTTACATAAGTAATGGGAACCCAAACTCAGGTCCTCACTATATACCAGCTCTTCTGACTCCTGGGGAACCTGCCATTGATCTTTTGATATTGCTATTGACTCAGTGACCTTGCCATTGATAAGATGACCTTCAGATGGGCCCACTATGACTGCTGGCCACTCTGTCATGACTCCTGGTGAACCCAGTCCAGCTGTGTCCGCCTTCTGACCCTAACGTCCCACCCACAGTTCCGCTCGCTGTCGATGGTGTCTGAGTGCCTGTTCTCGCTCATCAATGGGGACGACATGTTCGTGACATTTGCAGCGATGCAGGCCCAGCAGAACCACAGCAACCTGGTGTGGCTCTTCTCCCAGATCTACCTCTACTCCTTCATCAGCCTCTTCATCTATATGGTGCTCAGCCTCTTTATTGCGCTCATTACTGGAGCCTACGACACCATCAAGGTCAGCCACCCAGTCCTTCTCCATGGTTGATCCCTAGGACATGCAGGCTGCCAAGCACAAACTTGTAGAGGTAGAGAGCAGGAGGCTGAGTGGGGACAACCCAGAGAATGTGTGAAGCTTTGAGAAGTCCAGTGATAAAGAAGGTGACTGGAATTTGGAGGGACATAAGTGAGGTTGATTGTTTTCCAGGATTGTCAAGGTCGGGCTCTCAGTTGAGGAGGGTCCTGAGTCTGCTTTATCTACAAGGAAACTGAGTCAGGGTTTTGTGAACTTGCCCAAGTTCAATGATTGAGCACAGAACTGAGTTCAACCCTGTGTTGGAGGTAAGGCATGTGTACAAATTTGTGCATATTTTCCAGTTTCTGCCTCCTGAGCACTGGGATTACAGTTGTGCATCACTACACCCAGCTTTTCAGGAGTGCGGGGTATTATACTTGCATGCCAACCATTTTACCTACGGGCCATCTCAGTCAGCCTTCAACCCAGGGTTTTCTGATTGTGGAAGAAAAGATCTCTATTTCTATATTTTCTTGGTCATGGGAACAGTTTTCCTTCAGGCTGTGGGGAGCAGAGAAGAGAAAGAAATAGTACGTTAGAGTGGCAGGGAGGCAGGTGCATTCAGCAAACATGTCTTAGGGAGTATGGTGGGCACTGGGCATCAAGGAAAATCAGGTGATCACTGCCTGTCCGTGGCCAGTAGGGAGTAAGGATGAAACATGACGAGACAGTTACTGGCAGTTGGTGCAGAGGAAGTGTGGGATGTTTCTGAAGGATCCCACTTCAGGCTGGTATTAGGGTGGACCCAGTAAAGCTTCTAGGTTAGGGATGGATCTCAGTTGGAATGCTTGCCTAACATGAATGAAGTCCTGGGTTTTATCTCCAGCACCACATACACTGGGTCATCCCAGCACTTGGGAGGTAAAGGCAAGGGGATCAGGTTTGACTACATAGCAATTTCTATTTTTTAAAAATATTTTATTCATTTTCAAGCAGAGAGAGAGAGAGAGAGAGAGAGAGAGAGAGAGAGAGAGAGAGAGAGAGAGAGAGAGAGAGAGAGAGAGAGAGAGAGAGAGAGAGAGAGAAAGCACCAGGGCCACCATCTTGTGGGTCTGGCTTATGTGGGTACTGGGGAATTGAACCCGGGGCCTTAGGCACTAGAGGCAGTGCCTTAACCGCTGAGCCATCTCTCCAGCCCATACATAGCAATTTCAAGGCTAACTTGGGATACATGAAATCTTCTCTGAGGATAAAATACAGCAGGTAAAGAACTTGTTATGCATGAGGAGCTGATTTCAGATCCCCAGCACCCACATAAAATGCCAGGTATGGTGTTATATGCTTGTATTTCTAGTGCTAGACAAGCAGAGACAGTATCTCTGGGGCTTATTGGTTAGCTTGTCTACATGAATCTGGTAGTTCTGAGTTCAGTGGAGAGATCTCATCTCAAAGAATAAGGTGGAGAACAATAGAAAAAGACACCCACATTGACCTCTAGCCTCCATATACATGTGCACACAAGTGCACCTCTGTACATATGAACATGCATACATACCCGCATACCTGTGCATACATGTACACACAAACATTTTAGAATGTTCTCTATCCATGATTGGTTCCTAGCTGCATACAACGAGTTAAATGGTTTTTGAATCGAAATTCAGTTCAAAATTCAATTTTACACTCCAATCATACACATACCATGTGTCTTAGTGTTCCTGTTATCTCAGGAGACTGAGGCAAGAGTTCAAGGCCAGTCCTGGGCTACATAGCAAATTTTAGGCCAGCAATGATCTGCTGAAAAAGGAAGGAAAAAAAAGCCAAATACCTCAAAGCCAGTGTGACTGAGCTGACATTAGACTTCTTGGATAATTGAGCATCCACTTCATCTATGAGAGCTTTAGGTGGAAGAGGTGGGAACTCAGGGAAATGTATACGTCCAATAAGGAATAGCAAAGTCCTAGGAGCCAGAAATGACTTGGTGTCCCCA
Organism: Zapus hudsonius; assembly: GCA_004024765.1. Classification (NCBI taxonomy): domain Eukaryota; kingdom Metazoa; phylum Chordata; class Mammalia; order Rodentia; family Dipodidae; genus Zapus; species Zapus hudsonius. The sequence continues at coordinate 21,699 of PVHP010005064.1, forward strand.
GGGGGCTAGGGGAGGAAGGGAGAGGTTTTACCATGTCAGTGGCTGCGATGTGTACAACCCCTGTCCCCGAGTGTGGATATAGCCACCCCAGAGGTACATTCCTGTCTCTCAGTCCCTACAGAGCTGCCTCTGTTCTTGCTGGAGTGCAGCTTTCTTGGCATGGGAACTCCAGCCTTACATCTAAAGCTGTGGTTGCATGTACCTTATTCTCCAGATAGAAGGTTGCTTAAGCATGGGCCATGGCTGACTGTGCTCTCTACCCGGGTCTTAAGAGAGGGTACCAAATTGATGATCATGAGCCATCAAACAAACACAAAGCCTGCTGCTCAATTTAGGTGTCAGGGGAGGTTTCCACTTGGAAGTAAACCAACAGACACCATGGGTAGAGGCCACAGGAGTGCAGGGTCCAGAGGAGGGAACTTGCCTGTCAGAGGAAGAGCTGGGAGACCCAGATGGCTGGAAGGGCTGAGAGCAGTAGAGAACACCTCAAGGGGCTCAGAGGCCCTAATTTCATGCTGGATCCTGGGGTATCTTTCTCCAGCATCCTGGTGGTACAGGCGCTGAAAAGAGTGAGCTCCAGGCCTACATTGAGCAGTGCCAGGACAGCCCAACTTCTGGCAAATTCCGCCGAGGAAGCGGCTCAGCCTGCAGCCTCTTCTGCTGCTGCTGTGGAAGGTTTGAGCCCCAGGCCCAGGTTGTGGATGATAGGCTGGGGTGGAAGGGGATCATGGCAGAGGGAGCTGACACCCCTCCATCCTCACCTCCTCCAGGGACACCCCAGAGGACCATTCGCTGCTGGTGAATTAGCTCCAAGATGCCTGCCACTGGACTTTATCTCGCCGACTACTGGGACCCTAGCTTATTTATAGAGTGCTTTTTAAGCATCTGATTCCCTGTCATGCCCTGTGAGGGAGAACAGGGTGTGTAGGGAGGGTGTTAAATAAACGGGGGAAAAATAAAACCTCTGGTTCTCATTTCTAGCGGGATGGGCAGCCCTTGTTGCTAACAGGTATTTGGCCCCTTTAAAGAGGGCCCAAGCGTGGCGAGGGGGCGTGGCCGGGCGCGCCCTACTGAGAATTGCTTAAAGGCGCCGCGCAGCCTTTAAACTGCAGACCGCCCGGCGGAAAGCTAGGGCGCTAGCGCAGTGGACAGTGGACGCGTCAAGAGTTTCCATCGGCCCAGCAAGGGGCGCCCCTTGGTCTAGCGAGATCCGGTAGGTCCTGACTTCGATACCCCCACCCCCAGCCTTGCCCGTGTTTCCGCGTAGTGGAAGGGGAGTAGTCCAGGCAGTCTAAATTCCCTGTAATACTCCAGGGCTCCAGAAATGCGTCCAGCGTCCAGAGGAGTCCAGTACCTTCCAACAGTTCTCAGTATCTTTCTGAGCGCAGGCGCCCTCCCAGCTAGCCCATCAGGGCTCGTGTAGACCTGTCTCAGGAACTTTCCAGAGCTTCCGCCCCAGATCGTCCCGGCTAATGCGCCAGCAGCATTCCCGGAATGCTAAGGGTGCCCTCCGGGACCAGGAGGTGACAGTCCCCGGCTTGGAGGGTCCAGGACTCCCTTCGTGGGCCGGCCCGGGTCTTCGGGGAGGGAAGGCTTGGGTCAGGGACAGGTGTCCAGCCGTGACCCCAGCGCCGGCGGGACACCCTAGCAGTGTGGGTGGAGGGTCCGCTTAGTCCTTCGGAAGGCAGAGGGCGCCGCCCGCGGTGCCAGGACGGCTACCCTTTGACCCCGGGGTAGGGGTGGACGGGCGGGGAGTCTCAGCCCTACGGGACGCCCCACGCTCAGTGGGGGCTGCAAGGACAATCCGCCCCCCTTCCTCCAGCCGCTCCCACCAGTCTCAGCGAATGGAGACAGCGATCACACCCAAGGTATCCGGGGGCGTGGCTTGCGGTGGAGGGCGGGGAAAGCCTGCGGCGGGGCGCAGCTTGGGACGAGGAGGGCGGGGAAAGCCTGAGGGGGCGTGGCTTGTGATGTAGGGCGGGGAAAGCCTGCGGCGGGAGAGTGGCTTGCGATGAGGAGGGCGGGGAAAGCCTGCGGCGGGGCGGGGCTTGCGATGAGGAGGGCGGGGAAAGCCTGCGATGGGGCGTGGCTTACTGTGAGGAGGGCGGGAAAAAGCCTGCGGCGGGGGAAAGCTTGCGGTGGGGCGTGGCTTGTGATGAGGGGGCGGGGAAAGCCTTAGGGGGCGTGGCTCGCGATGGATGGCGGGCGAGGCCGCGGGAACCCTGGAGCCTGACTGACGTCTGCATGCCCCTTGACTCCCAGGACTGCGAGCTGGCAGGCTTGCTCCCCAGTCTCCCACGGCCCATGGAGGCCCCGCTGCAGACCGGGATGGTAAGGGTTGGATGCGCACGGGACCGCACTCCCGGCGTGCTCAGCGCGCCTCACGCAGTCCCGCGAGATCCGGCTGGGAGCAGGCCGAACTACGTCTCCCGGCACGCACCGCGGGCCGCCGAGCTGCGGAGCAGAGTCGCGCCCCCGGGGAGGGAAGGGCGGGGGCTGACCCATGCTGCAGATGGGGGCCGGGAGTCTCGGGCTGAATGCGTCCTCCTCGAGGGCGCAGGGCTCCGTGGCACAGATGTGCGGCTCGCAGCCTGTGCCTTTCGTCCCGCAGGTGTTGGGAGTGATGATCGGAGCCGCGGTCGCGGTGCTGGTCACGGCCGTGCTCATCCTCCTAGTGGTGCGGAGACTGCGCGTGCAGAGTAAGGATCCGGAGGGCCCCTGGGGAGGCTGCACGGGGTGGAGGGGCAGCTGAAAGGCCTGATGCCCGAGTGGCTGGGGTGGGATTTGCTGGGAGTCTGCTCAGAGTTCAAAGCACCCACCTATCCTCAGAAACCCCAGCCCCGGAGGCCCCCCGGTATCGTTTCCGGAAGCGGGACAAAGTGCTTTTCTATGGCCGGAAGATTATGCGGAAGGTGAGTCCAGGACCTCCTACTGCTGTCTGTGCTGACCACCCAGGGACCTCGCCCCTTTCCTATTTACATTTCTTAGTAGTGGACAACCCTGACCCTTGATTAAGGGACCCTGGATCTGCTTTACCTGTCTCTCCAGCTGACCCGTCTTCCTTTTAATTCTCCCAGGTGTCACAATCCACTTCATCCCTGGTGGACACCTCGGTCTCCACTGCTTCCCGGCCACGCATGAAGAAGAAACTTAAGATGCTTAACATCGCCAAGAAGTAAGGCTGACACTGAGTGTATCTTGTACTGAGAGCTTGGGGGTCTGAGGGCTTTTGAAAAGAAGTCATCTTGTGCCACCTGTCACATAGGCAAAAGACCAGGAATTTAATATTTAAGCTATGATCTCTTCAGAGAGTTAGCAATTTTTAAAAATATTTTATTTATTCATTTTTCAAGCAGAGAGATACAGAGAGAGAGGGCCACTACCTTGTGGGTCTGGCTTATGTGGGTACTGGGGAATTGAACCAGGGGCCTCAGTCACTGGAGGCAAGTGCCTTAACCGCTGAGCCATCTCTCCAGCCCAGAGTTAGCAATTTGAGAAGGCAATGAATTAACATCCCAAGGGGTGGTCTTGCCTGGTATTTGTTTGTTTATGAGAGTGAGAGAATGAGGCAGATATATATAGAGAATGGGTGCACCAGGGCCTCCAGCCACTGCAAATGAAACTCCAGACACATGCGCCACTTTATGCATCTGACTCTACTGGTTTCTGGGGAACTGAACTCAGGTCCTTCTGCTTTGCAGGCAAGTGCCTTAACTGCTAAGCCACCTTTCCAACCCTTTTAGTATTTTTAAGACATATTTTTATTTATTTGCAAGCAGAGCAAAAAAAGTAAGAGAACAAGAATGGGCGCTCTAGGGCCTCCTGCCACTGCAAACAAACTTTCGATGCGTGCACTGCTTTGTGCATCTGGCTTTTCACGGGCCTTGGAGAATTGAACCCAGGCACTTGTGCTTTGCAAGCAAGTGCCTTTAATTGCTGAGCCATTTCTCCAGCCCTCTTGTTAGTATTTTTTAGAGAACCAGAACAAAGTCACTAAGTCCATTCAAGGTTCTTGCTTGCTAGGTGGGTCTTCAAAGTTCATTCTTATCCTTCTGGCCAAGTGGGTCTTGTCTGTGATTCTGCCTTTATTGGTTCTGTGTAGCAAGGGGCAGTTCACAAATAGCAAGGCCACTTGCATTCCAATCTTCTGAGAGCTTATTCCAAAGTTCCTATGACCTGCTTAGAGGGACCTTCTCAGGCTTATATTCTTTTGGGGGCATCAGTCTTTCTATAGCAGAGGGCATCTGTCTCTTGTAGGACATTGTATCTTTCTCCCTGGAGGTCTTGCCATAGTCGAGAAGTTGGCCTGGGGATTACTCTGCTCCAGGGGCTATCTGAATTTCCTTGCTTTTTTTCTTTTTGGTTTTCTGAGGTAGGGTCTCACTCTAGCCCAGGCTGACCTAGAATTCACTATGTCAAGTCTCAGGGTGGCTTCAAACTCATGGTGATCCTCCCACCTCTGCCTCCCAAGTGCTGGGATTAAAGAAGTGCGCCACCACACCTGGCTATTTATTACTTATCTATTTTGTGGGAAGCCACTGAACTATATGCCCAGCTTCTTCTTCCTGATTTTTCACTTGCTTTATCTATAGTGAGGATCAAACTTTGTCCTGGCCACATAGGGTCAGTGAGTCATTTACTTTTTTTTAATTTCTATTTTTGCAAGAATATGTGCATGCATATGCATCTTCATATGTGTATGGGTACACTTGCATGTGCAGGTGCATGTGGAAGCCAGAGATCAATGTTGAATGTTTTCCTCAATCACTTTCCACCTTGGTTTTTGACAGTCCTTCCTTTGCTGAACCTGAAGCTCATAGATTGGTTAGCCTGGCTGGCCAGCTCGCACCAGAGATTCTCCTCTCAGGTTCTCTGTTGCTGGGATTATAGGTGTGTACCAGCATGGCCGACTGTTTTTACAGGGATGCCAACTCAGGTTTTCATGCTTGCATGGCAAGTGCCGCCCCTATTGAGACTAGCCCTTTATTTATTTATCATTTATTTATTTGCTTTATTTTGGGGTGGGGGACAAAGTTTCATGTAGCCCAGGCTGTACTTGATATGTAGCCAAGGTTGGCCTTAAACTTGATGCCCCTGCCTTCACCTCCCAAGTGCTGTGATTACAGGCATGAGACATCACGCTGCTTCATGTGGTGCTGGGACTCAATCCTACAGCTTCGTGCATGCTAGGCACTGTAGCTTAGCTCTACCAGCTACATTCCCACCTCTTTCCTTTTTCATTTTTGAGATAGGGTATCAGTACATTGTCCTGCAAGGCCTTGAACACACTCTGTAGCCCAGGTAAGCCTTGAACTTGTGTCAGCCTCCTGAGTAAGTGGGATGACAAGTCTTCATCACCAGACCTAACTCTCCAAGAATCTCTCTGGCCTGTCACCTTGAGCAGAGGTGTCTTTTTAGGTCTTTGAGAAGGCTCTTCTAGGGATCTTTGTAAGTGGGGAGCTGATTCTAGGGTCTCCTTGCATCATGGGATTTACCTGAAGGTCTGACTCAAGGATAGGCTTCACACCAAGGGGTCAGCTTTTTTTTTTTTTTTTTTCTCGAGGTAGGGTCTTGCTCTAGTCCAGGCTGACCTGGAATTCACTCTTTAGTCTCAGGCTGGCCTCAAACTCACAGTGATCCTCCTACCTCTGCCTCCCGAGTGCTGGGATTAAAGGCTTGCGCCACCACGCCCGGCTTAGGGGTCAGCTTTTTATTCTCCATGATGAGCTGTGGCACACAGGGTTTCTGTGATTTCGTTAGATGGCTCAACAGGTGCTTGCTTGCAAAGCCTGCTAGCCTGGGTTCGATTCCTCAATACCCACATAAAACCAGACACACAAAGTGGCACATGTGTCTGGAGTTTGCAGCAATAAGAGGCTCTGGCTTGCCCATTCTCTATTTTCTCTCTCTCTGCTTCCAAATAAAGTATTTACAAATAAAACCTAAAACTGGGAGGGGATTAGGATCACAATACATGTATGAAAATGGTCAGTAGAAAAGTTTTTTTGTTTTTTTTTTGAGGTAGGCTCCCACGCTAGCCCAAGCTGACCTGGAATTCACTAGTTCAGGGTGGCCTCAAACTCACAGTGATCCTCCTACCTTTGCTTCCCAAGTGCTTGGATTAAAGGCATGTGCCACCATGTCTGGCTAAAAGTCTTCTTTTTTTTTTTTATTGTCAAAAAATATTACCAGTCTGGGGAAAATGGCTTAGTCAGTAAAACGCTTGTCATGAAAGCAGAAGGACCCAGGTTTGTATCCCTAGCACCCATAGAAAAGCTGGGCGCTGTGGTTTATGCGTAAAACCTCAGCCCTGAGGAGGCAGAGATGGATGATTCCTGGTCTGGCTGAATCAGTGAGTTCCAAGTCCAGCCAGAGACTTGGTCTCTCCCATCCCAAAATGGGAGAATGACTGAGGAAGACATCTGATGTTGACCTTGGCCTCTATACACAAGTGTGCCTAAACACAGGAGTATACATACATACACACATGTAAAAAATCAACCAAACAAAAATCTAAGGGATCCATTCCAGTAGCCTATGACTGGTGTAGTGACAGTCTGAGGATTTTATACCATAAGTTGTTTTTTTAAAGGGATATGTAGAAAATATTTTATTCTTTGTGGGTCACATACCATCAGTTTTCTGGTTATTCAACTCTTTTTGAAGCAACAAGGCAGCCATAATGATACATAAATGTAACATGGCCACACGCCAATAAAACTTTATTTATAAAAATAATTGATGGCCTGATTTGGGCAGTGGATTACAGTTTGCTCTATGTGAACATGGGTGGAGGGATATCTGGTGGTCTTAGGTTGGCCTGAGACTTTTGTCATTCCCTCACCTCTCCTTCCACCAGGATCTTACGCATCCAGAAGGAGACCCCAACACTACAGCGGAAGGAGCCCCCACCCTCAGTGCTGGAGGCTGACCTCACAGAGGGTGACTTGGCCAACTCCCACCTACCCTCTGAGGTGCTATACATGCTTAAAAATGTCCGGTCAGTGTCAGGGGTCTGGGTGGTTTGGGGGAGTTTCTGCATAACCATGGGCTTCCTTGACCTGCATTTTCCCCTGCCCTTCATCCTCCATCCAACAGGGTGCTGGGTCACTTTGAAAAGCCACTCTTCCTAGAACTATGTCGGCACATGGTCTTCCAGCGTCTCAGCCAGGGTGACTATGTCTTTCGGCCTGGTCAGCCAGATGCCAGCATCTATGTGGTACAGGATGGGCTGCTGGAACTCTGTCTGCCAGGGCCTGTGAGTGAATGCATCCAGGGCCACTGGGGGAAGCGGGGTCCTAGGGATGGTCCTTGGGGTCAGGTGTCTAGTGGGAAGTCAGGCAAATATGGGCTCGGGTCATGGCTCAATGATGGAGCACCCAGAACCCTCCAGCGAGGGCTTGCGGATGTGTGGCTCTGTGGTAGAGCATTTACTTAGCATATGGGAGGCCCTAGGTTCAAATCCCAGCACCACCAGAAAGATAAAGTCAGGAGAAAGGGTAAGCCTTCTATATAGCTGATCAGTGATTACAACGAGCACAAGAAATTGCCACTGGTGAGGAGGTTGGTGGCTTCATTGATGGGGTCCAGTGATCACAGATAAGTTACGGTGAGGACCAGTGACATGACCCATGTCATAGGATGTTGCCCACCAAGATGAGGCCAGCATTGGTCAGTGGCTCCTGTGTTTCAGGATGGGAAAGAGTGTGTTGTGAAGGAAGTGGTCCCTGGAGACAGTGTCAACAGCCTGCTGAGCATCCTTGACGTCATCACTGTGAGCCCATGGGGTGGAAGGATTGAACTGTGTGTGGGGGTGGGCGTGTTCAGTCTCTGGTCTCAGGTTGGCTCTGCTGCTGCCCGTGGTCGCTAGAACAAGAAGGAGTGGGAAAGGCAATGAGGAACCCCCTGGTCTGTTCTCATGCAAGCCATTCCCCCAGGGTCACCAGCATCCCCAGCGCACAGTGTCTGCCCGGGCAGCCCGAGACTCCACAGTGCTGCGACTTCCAGTTGAGGCTTTCTCTGCTGTCTTCACCAAATACCCCGAGAGTTTGGTTCGGGTGGTACAGGTCAGCAGGCTTTCCACCTCCCTCCATGGCGTGGGGAGGGCATCCCACTCTTGCCTGTCAATTCTGTCTCAGGCATCAGCACTGCCACCAACAAACTCAGGAGCTGTGAGCTTATAGCTGCACAGTAACCACCTCTGGAAGATCTGCCCATCCCTCTGACCTTTCCCTCATCTGGCCCCGCCCCCAACCCTGTAGATTATTATGGTGAGACTGCAGCGAGTCACCTTCTTGGCTCTGCACAACTACTTGGGTTTGACCAATGAACTCTTCAGTCACGTGAGTTAGGGGTGAACACAGGCATGATTGGGGGAGGGGACAGAAAGACACTCTTGGACATGCCATCAGATGTTTCCTATGTTACTCCACTCCCTCCTCCTCTCCAGGAGATCCAGCCTCTGCGCCTCTTCCCCAGCCCAGGCCTCCCAACCCGCACCAGCCCCATTCGTGGCTCCAAGCGGGTAGTTAGTACCTTGGCCACAGAGGAGCCAAGGGAGACCCCAGGCCGGCTGCCTGACTCCACTGGAGCCCCATTGCCTGGACCTTCAGGTACCTGAGGTGACCCCTGACTGGCTTCTAAAGACCTGAGGCTCACCCAGCTCAGTCTCTGGCCTCAGTCCTCCAATTCTGTAGATTTAAGTTGATCCTGTCCCATACCCCCAATCTTAGCTTGGAACAGAAGCCTGAACACTTATCCCTCCCCACCCTCCCAGGGGACCCAGTGAAGCCCACATCCTTGGAAGCCCCTGCAGCGCCTCTGCTGAGTCGTTGTATCTCCATGCCAGTGGACATCTCAGGTTTGGGGCGGGGCCTCGGGTGGGAGGCAGAAAGTGGGCCGTGGTCACGATCTCACATTCAGGAGATGCAAAGGGAGGAGATTCTGGAGTGAATGAAATAGAATTGAAATCCACTGGGCCATTAAGCTCTAGATTTGTCCAGGCCTTTGAGCCTTGTTTCTTACCTGGAAAGTGGGGATCCTGGTGGTACTCCTTGGATTCTTTCTTGGTGGTATTTTTTGAGATAGCATTCACATAGCTGATAAGAAGGATACTCTCTCTCTCTCTCTGTATTTTTCTTCTTGAAAATGAATAAAATATTTTTAAAAAGGGGGGGGGGGCTGGAGAGATGGTTCAGCGGTTAAGACACTTGCCTCCAGTGCCTAAGGCCCCAGGTTCAATTCCCCAGGACCCACATATGCCAGACCCACAAGGTTGTGGCCCTGGTCTGATGCGCTCTCTCTCTCTCTCTCTCTCTCTCTCTCTCTGTATTTCTCTGCTTGAAAATGAATAAATAAAATATTAAAAAAAAAGACTACAGAGGGACAGTGTAGTCATCAATGAGTCGTGTCTGTCATGACCATGCCATTGCATGGAGTTAGGGTTAGTCTTAGCTGTGGTCACTCTGTTTTGGTGCTGGGGAAGGAGCCCCATTCTAGACAAATACTTCATCATCCCAGCTTCAATTTTAACTATGTATTTATTTAATTGAGACAATGTCTTAAGTAGCCTAGATTGGCCTCAAACTTGCTGTGTAGCCCTCACCTCTCCAGTGCTGGGACTCCAGGTGTGCACCACCATGCTTGCTTTGTATGGTGCTTGGAATGGCAAACTGTTCTAACTTTATTTATTTACTTGCAAGTAGAGAGTGAACAGGAGGAGGGAGGGGGATATGGGCACATCAGGGCCTCTTGCTGCTACAAGTGAATTCCATACACATGCACCACTTTACATGGGTGCTGGGAACTGAGCCCAGGTTGGCACGCTTTGTAAGCAAGTGCCTTTAACCACTTACTCGTCTCCCCAGCCCATCTTTATCGCTTTTATTGTCTCTCATCCATTCTACAGGTTTGCAAGGTGGCCCCCGCTCTGACTTTGACATGGCATATGAGCGTGGCCGTATCTCTGTGTCCCTGCAAGAAGAGGCCTCTGGAGGACCTCAGGCAGTCACTGCTCGGGTAAGGCCCTGCCTTCTCTCAGTGTCCTTCCAGTACTCTGGCCTGGCCAGTGATGGGAGCCCCAGAAACAGTGATTGAAAGGGTGCACATGAATTCATGAGCTCTCCTCCATGCAGACCCCTACTCAGGAGCTCCGGGAGCAGCCAGCAGGTGCCTGTGAGTACAGCTACTGCGAAGATGAGTCTGCCACTGGTGGCTGTCCCTTTGGGCCCTACCAGGGCCGCCAGACAAGCAGCATCTTTGAGGCAGCAAAGCGGGAGCTGGCCAAGCTGATGAAGATTGAGGTGGGTAGCTAGCCCAGAGGAGGCTGGTTTGGAGGTGGAGTGGGGAGGTCTGGTGGGGATACATCTCAACTGCACTTCCTCCCCAGGACCTCTCTCTCCTGAATAGTCGAGTCTTGCTTCATCATGCCAAAGCTGGCACTATTATTGCCCGCCAGGGAGACCAGGTGAGGTTGCTCTTTGACATCTGGCACCTTGCCACCTGAGATCGATCTCTGAAATCTCTGACTTTCGCTGTTGTGACTGACATTGTCCCTTCCTCTTGTCCTATGAGTCCAGCCTCTAACCCTTGGATCCTGTGCCTTGCAGCTCCTATCCTCACTCCAAGTCCTGTGCACCTAGTGCCCCTTCGCCTGCAACCCCTGAACCTTTTCTCCGATGGCCCGATCCTTACACCTTTCCTCCCTGCTCCAGCTCTTCCTGTGACCTTTATTATCTGACCTTTTGATCCTTCCATTTACCCTCATAGTCTCTTTGTTGTTGTAGCCTTGGTGGTCTGCTAGCCTAGGTGCTCGTTATTTAGAAACAGCAGTCAAGACCCAGAGACCATGACCTACTAAGTGTGTTGAGGAGGATGCCGAAGAACAATGCCGTCATCAGTCAGTCATGTGGCACGTGGCATGGAGTTAGGGATGATTTTAAGATTATAATTGTGATCAGTTATCTTAGTATTAATAGTAGTTTTGTTGCTGGGCATGGAGCCCAGGCCCAACACATGCTAGGAGTATGCTTAACCACTGAGCTTCTTTACTGGGGTATGTGCGTGTGCTGGGAGATATGTAGGCATGTTTATGTGTGTGTGAGTGCATGTGTGTGTATGCAAGTTGACATTAGATACCTTCCTCTACCATTTCCCACCTTACTGAGACGGCCTCTCACTAAACCATTTTGGCTCATCTATCTAGCCAGTGTGCAGTGGGGATCCACTTGTCTCTGCCTCCCAAGGGCTGGGATTGCAGGCACATACTACCAAGCCTGGTATTTATGTGGGTTCTGGGGATACAGACTCGTATCCTCACACTTGCATAGTGAGTATTTACTGACTGAGCCATCTTCCTAGTTCCCATCTTTATTATTATTATTATTATTATTATTATTATTATTATTATTATTTTACCCTTTCTTCACTGACAGGCTTGCAGATGGATACCTGCTATAGTCTTGGGGCAGGTTTTCAGAGTAGCATCCAGGAATTGTAGGCAGTATGTCCTCTCCACCCTTCCATTCTCCATATGGGGAAGTGGCATCGTCAGGATCTCACATTCAGGAGATGCGAAGGGAGGAGATTCTGGAGTGAATGAAATAGATAGAATTGAAATCCAGACAAATTGCAGTCAAAATGCAGAGGCAGTAAAAATAGTGTATAAAATTATCTTTAATCCAAGCATGGTGGTGTAATCTCATCACTTGGAAGAGACAGGAGAATCAGGAGTTGATGGCCATCTTCAGCCACATACGGAGTTCAAGGCCAGCCTGGGCTACATGTGACGCTCACAATTTTTTAATTGAAAAATGCCTCTAGGTATGTGTACAGGGTTTATACGAGACACAAATGAGATTTAAGTTTATGTCTATATCCCATGGCCAAGATATTTTATTTATGTAAAAATCTAAAAGTTAGAAAAAGTCCCAAATCTGAAACACTTCTGTCCCAAGCATTTTGAAGAAAAGATACTCAGTCTGTATTACAAAGAAGGGTCTATGGTTATATATATGAAAATGCTGTTTTATCCTTTCATGGACGCCTCCAGTGAGTATTCCTAGCATATTTAGGCCTTGAGAAGTCTTACCCTAACTAAAATGTTCCTCTAATAACAAAGGCAGCTTAATATTAGCAATGCCCTACATACCCAAACACAGCCTGGAAACTGTCTTAGAAGGTTCCAGTGTGTCCCACAGTCCTCTGCCCACAGCTTTTGGTGCCTTGTCCAGTGGCAGGCAGGTCGGTGCTGTGGTTAAGGAAGGGTCTCCTCTCTAAAGGGTGGGAGGAGGATGTGACGGAGCATTTGCTACATCCTCAAGCTGTACCTCCTGCTGGTCCCAGCCTTTGGGAGGCCTACAGTTTTGCAAGACGACTCAAAGGGTTACATAAATCCTTGTAAAATGAGCAAGACTTAGTGTTACAAAGAGCATGTTCTTATTACTATAAAGTCTGTCTTAAACAGGGTGGCACTTCTAACTAAGGCTGTGACTTCTAGCCAGCAAGGAAGGGTGGGAGCGATTTACTGGGTGTAACTGAGGAGGTCTTGGCAGAGAGCTTCTTGTGCCAGTGCTCTGTGGTAAGAGCCTACCTAGCATGGGCATGGCCTGGAGTCGTTTTTTAATTTTTAAGTATTTATTCAAGTATATGTGCATGTTCATTTGTAGGTGCAGCACATGTGGGCACACATGTGTCTGTGTTTATGTGCACCAGGGTCTCTTGCTGTTGCAGATGAACTAGACACTTGTGGTACCTCTTTTTTTTTTTCTTTTTTCTTTTATTGTCCATAATGAGTTACAACATTTAGTGGGCAAACAATGAGTTGTTATCCCCAATTCCCCGCTGCCCTCCCCTCCCCCCTCCACTGGATAACCTACTCCATGACACTTGTGCTACCTCTTACGTATGGATTTATGAGGGTGGCTGGGGAACTGAACTCAGGCAGGTAGGCTTTGTAAGTAAGTGCCTTTAACTGCTGAGCCATCTTCCCAGCCCCCATTGGCTTGCCCCTTCCCTTCCCTTTTTCTCCCCTTCCCTTTCTCTGTCCTTCCCTTTTCTTTCCTTTCTTTCCTTCCTTATTTTCTTTTTGGAAACAGGGTCTTAAGTAGCACAGACTGGCCTCAAACTCGAGATGCCTGCACCTGTGAGTGCTGGTGAAAGAGGGTTTTTGGAATTTAGGAAAAATTCATGAACTCCAACCTTTGGGGGTTTTGTCTATTTTTAACAAAGAATTAATAAAAAATAAACAGGCCAGAAAGGATAGATTATAAACCATTACATTTATTTAGGGGAGGTCATAGATCAAGGAAGGGGGCTGGTTAAAGCCCCATGGAGCCAGGTCCTGGGACCCCATGTGAGAAGTCGAGCATGGGAGCAGAGAAAAACCACGAAGAGGGTTTTCTAGGAAAATTTGAAGAGGACTAGTCTTTGATAGGAAAGTTAAAGATAGTGAGAAAATAACAAAACAAAAAGTTAAAAACAGGGCTGGAGAGATGGCTCAGCGGGTAAGGCACTTGCCTCCAGTGCCTAAGGCTCCTGGTTCAATTCCCCAGGTCCCACATGGGCCAGACCCACAGGGTGGTGGCCCTGGTGCTCTCTCTCTCTCTCTCTCTCTCTCTCTCTCTCTCTCTCTCTCTCTCTCTCTGCTTGAAAATGAATAAATAAAATATTAAAAAAAAAAAAAGTTAAAAACAAAACCCTTCCCCCTCCTCATTTCAGCAGCCAAGTTGCTAAAATGAGGGGTAGGAAGCCTTACCAGTACAGGAATACCGAGGTTCAGGTGAGGCGAAGTGAACAGCTGAGAAATAGCAAAAGAAGGCCTTGCCTACCTGGTAAGCCCCCTTATACCCTGTTGGGGTAAGCTTTACCCTCAGGCTCAGGTGAGTTCTGAGAGAGAACTGAGTGGGTTGGACTCAGCTGGCCCAAGGAGGCCGGCATACCTGAGGGATGAGACTGGATCAGACATTGAATTCCAGTTCTACAGATGGTTCCCTCCTTGGGCCCTCCCTTAGCTGACTATCAAAAGAACTACCTTGCTCCTATTTGTCCCTCAATGGGATTATACACATGACCCTCCATTCCTGGCTGAGAACCTGGATTTGATAATCAGCATCAGAAAAAAAAGTGATAACAGAAAAATAATTTTAAATGTCCTGTGGTGAAAAGAAACATGTTCTGCATAGGAAACAGAAGGAATCCAGTGGGGCTTAAATCATCACAAAGGGTCATTGAGGATCATTTCTGGGTGGGGTATCACTGAGGTGCAGTTCATCTCTCATGCAAGTTACCTGTTTAAAGTGTGCACTTCAGTGGGGGGGGTTATATATTCACAGACATGTTTACCTGTTAGATAGACCCCTGATTTAAATCAGTTTTACAATATTTTCTTTACCTTGAAATAAATCTCATTCCTTTAGCTACCTACCTTCCACCCTCCACCCCAGTCCCCATCAATCACTCATGTACTGTCTCCATAAATGTCTCTTTTCTCATATTTGCTTTTGCTTCCTTTATTTTTTTTTTGAGGCAGTTTTATGTAGCCTGAGCTAGCCTTGAACTCCCGATCCTCCCAAGTGCTGAGATTATAGAAGTACACCACCACATCAGTGTTGGCTACTTTGAAAAGAGCTCATAGATCTTAATCTGGACTAAGAGATTGGTGACCCATTAGCAATCTCTGTCCTGTGTGCAGAGTCAGACAGGTATATACATAGGATCATCCTGTCTGCAGGCTCTGCATTTGTGGTGATGGACATGGTGGTGTGTGTCCATAATCTCAGTGCTGGGGAGGTGGAATCAGGAAATCCCTGGGACTTTCTGGCTAGTCAGTTTAGCCAAATCTGTGAACTCTGTAAAAGACCTTGTTTCAAAGGTGGAGAGCAATTGAGAAAAATATCCAATGACCTCTGGCCTCTACACACACTTGTGCCCACATTCACACAGTGTAGCTAGGCGTGTCATAATTGTGTCTGTACTGAATAGGAACAGCTTCCCATCCCTCTTTTTTTTTGAGACAAGGTCTCCTTAGCCCAGGCTGGCCTTGAACTTGCTATGTACCGAAGGATAACTGCCGTGACCCGTGCAGCTTTGACCTGTTGGGGTGACCTGAGGATTAGAAAGAAAGGAAGACAGACACAATGTGGATCAGGTGGTCTGCAGGCTCTGATGGAGACACTGCAGCTCCGCCTAACTGGCAGAGACAGTTTTCTGCACTTACAGAAAAGCTTTGGCAACAACTTGATCACAGTAGAAGAAGCATGGGAACGTGGGGTGAGGTCAGATGATGTAGGAATGAGGCAGCTGCAGTTTGATTGCACATACTGTCTTCTGCACAAGGTCAGGCCCATAGAAACAATCCAAGAGGGGGAATTAGGAGGGGCTGTGCCTCACTCCAGTCTCTGCTGGTTCGGCTGGAGGTAGACATGGCTGTGTCTACTAGTTACGGCTCTCTACAGATAACCTTGACTCCTGATTCTCCAGCCTTCAAATGCTGAGTGCTGAGATGACAGGTATTCACCACACTCATGGTTTATGTGGTTTGGGGGATCAAACCCAGGGCCTTGTATGTGTCAGGCAAGCACTCTACGAACTGAGCTACAACTCCAGTCCATTTTAATTTTTTATGGCAGGGTCTTACTGTGTAGCTCTGGTGGCCTGATAGTATGCAGCCCAGGCTGGCTTCAGACTCAAGCAACAGTTCGGAGTTGCAGACATGAGCCATCACACCCAGCATCATCCTCTTCCAGTTTTTTATTTTGTGTTGAGGCAGGTCTCATGTCTCCAGGTTGCCTTTGATCCTCTTGTCTTTATAGTAAGTGCTTGGGGATCAAACCAAGGCGTGTGCATGCTAGCAAGCACTCTGAGCTGAGCTACATTCTAGCCAGCTTTTCTTGTTTAGCCCCTCTATTCTTTCCTGGGAGGTGCCCTAGCCTGAGTTTGAGGGGTGCTGTTGTTGGCTTGCTCATTTTCCAGTCCCCATCTTCCTCACAGGATGTGAGCCTACACTTCGTGCTCTGGGGCTGCCTGCATGTGTACCAGCGCATGATCGACAAAGCAGAGGAAGTGTGCCTGTTTGTGGCCCAGCCAGGGGAGCTGGTGGGACAGCTGGCAGTGCTCACAGGGGAACCCCTCATCTTCACACTGCGAGCTCAGCGGGACTGTACCTTCCTGCGAATCTCCAAGTCTGACTTCTATGAGTATGACTGGGATTGGGAGGCTGTAGTATGTGGAAGACCCCATCCCAAATCCTCTCTGCTATAGGGAAGAGACCGAGACTTCATACCTTTGTCCCACACAAACAGGGCAGGAAGGAAGATCCAGCTTCCGAGAGCCCTTTTAATTTCACTCCCAAGCTGGCACCCACTTTCTCTGCTCCTGGTGTAAGTATTCCAGCAGGCTTGGGCCAATGCACCCCCTTTCTGTTCACCTGCAGGATCATGCGTGCACAGCCCAGCGTGGTGCTGAGCGCAGCACACACAGTGGCTGCAAGGATGTCCCCCTTTGTGCGCCAGATGGACTTTGCTATTGATTGGACGGCAGTGGAAGCTGGTCGTGCACTCTACAGGTAGAGTTCCTGGTCCCCACACCTGTCATACCTTGCCTAGAGCAAGGCCTGGACTTGGTGTGACCCTACTCCCACCCCAGGCAGGGTGACCGCTCGGACTGCACCTATATTGTGCTCAACGGGCGACTGCGCAGTGTCATCCAGCGCGGCAGTGGCAAGAAAGAGCTAGTGGGGGAGTATGGCCGTGGGGACCTCATCGGTGTGGTAAGGGCAGCCAGCACCTCGTGACCACTGACCGTCTCCAGCCTCAGCTCTGACCCAGACCACTTCTGAGCTCCATGGGGGTGGGGGTGCGGATGTGGACTCTACCCTCACTGTGTCTGTACAGGTGCCTTGTCATTTACGTGAATCCCTGCTTCCTCCCTCAGGTGGAGGCGCTGACTCGGCAGCCACGAGCCACAACAGTGCATGCTGTGCGAGACACAGAGCTGGCTAAGCTCCCTGAAGGCACTTTGGGCCACATCAAACGTCGTTACCCACAGGTGCATCTTTACATGGGTGAGGCTTGTGGGAGCAGGGATGGGCCCATATAGGGGATGTGTTCAGTGAGTAGAGCTATCTGACTGGAAACAGGCCATGGGGTGGAGGTGTATCCTGGGGGTGGAGCCACCTAGCTGGGACAGAATCACCGAGGGGGTTTTGGCCTTGGTGGGTTGGAGCCTTTCAGCCAGGGGCAAAGCTGTAGAGGGGGTGGGGCCAAGCGGGTACCCACCAGAAGGAAGAAACGGTGGGACCCACACTGCCTTCTATATCACTGAACACGGATCCCCCAACGATACCCAGGTCGTGACTCGCCTTATCCACCTGCTTAGCCAGAAGATTCTTGGGAATTTGCAGCAGCTGCAAGGACCTTTTCCAGGTGAGAGCCCATCAACCACGTCATGGTGGTGGGTAGTTCTGTACCCAGAGCATGCTAGTGCTAGAAGCACATCAATCTTGCTGAAGGAGGGGTCTGGTGTCCATGCTGGGGGGTGTAGCTTGAGTTCTCATGTATGCTGGTAAATTGAATCCCAGCCCATGGACTCAAAAGTATCTGTCATATTGAGGGGCAATATTCTATTTTACTATATATTATAACAGGCTATACTCTTTTATTCCCTTGCCCCTGATCTCATTTCCCTAGAGCCCTCCTCAGTGGTATGATGATATTCACTGTGGGGTCATGAAGGCCTCGGTCAGTCCCTGTGGGATGTGGGGGAGGGGGAGGGACGGTTCCTCAGAGTATTCATACCAACTCTGGCTTTTACAATCTTTCCAGCCTTGAGGGCAGATTCTTAAGTGGGGAGGTTGGTTCCTGGTATCAGGACTAATGACTTGATAGACGACATGCTGAACACAATGAGAGAGATCTTAGATCAGAATGATGGCAAGTGAAGCCCATGTTGACGCACAGAATTCAGGGCACATAGTCTGTTGGAGGTGTGCTAAAATGTGGGCCCAGGGCACTACATTTTTGGTGACCAAACACCACCACGGCATTCCACCACCACAGCCTTGAGACTTGAGAAACCCTCAGTGAGGTCATGGTGACAGGAGAGGTGTAACATTGAAAACACAGAAGCCTGGTGTGGTGTCACATGCCTTTAATCCCAGCACTTGGGAGGTAGAGGTAAGAGGATCACTATGAGTTTGAGATCCAGCCTGGGACTACAGAGTGAGTTCCCGGAGGTCTGCTCAGGCTACAGTGAAAAACCAAAAAAAAAAAAAAAAAAAAAAAAAAAAAAAAAAAAAAAAAAAAAAAAAAAAAAAAAAAAACAAAACAAAACAAAAAACCAAAACAAACAAACCAAAAGCAAAAAAGAATAACCACAGAAAAGAGCACAATGTCAGTAGCTGGTAAGTATGCGGAAAAGAACTGAGAAGGGCCACAGGACTTGGTGGCTTCTTTTTTTTTTTTGAAACATGGTCTCATATTTTCCAGGCTGGCCTGAAACTCTCTTTGCATTCCTTATTCTGAGTACTGGGATTACAGGTGTACACCAGCACAAATGGTTTATGTGGTGCTGGGCTAGAACTCAGGCTTCATGCATGCTAGGCAAGCACTCTACCCACTGATATCATCCTTGATATCTGATCTTGCAGAACTTCTGATGAGAGATAAGAGCCAGATTTTCAAAACAAACCAACAAGCCAGTTTCTCATCATTTTCTTTTTTTTCTTTTCGAGACAGGGTCTCATGTTGTCCAGGCTGGCCTCAAACTGTTTATAGCCAAGGATGACTTTGAGGTTCTGATCCTCCTTCTTCCTTTTCCCTAGTGTTGGGATCTCAGGTGTGTACCACCACACCTAGTTTATGTAGTGCTGGGGATCAAATTCAACTGAGCCATGTTCACAGCATAGGGTTTGGTGGTTTTGAAGCAATGTTGAGGGGGTAATTGAAAGGGAAGGATGTGGTCAGAGGCCACGGGACTTGGAAAGGCATTTGAGTTTGTTTAGGTTGTCATATGGAAGGGATAACCTACCAGCAAGGAAGGAGCAAGTTGTAGGCAAAAATCTGAGGTAATTGCTTGGTCTAGGCTATTAGCTGATAGATGCATCAAAAGTATATTTATTCTTATCTAGCTTGGTGTTAGGACACAGGAGCCCAGGCCACAATGGGGTGGGGACACTGATTGGTCTACACAGGCACTGTGAATCTGAATGGTTGAATAATGGGTAGCCAGGCATGGTGGTGCACACCTTTTATCATAGCACTTGGGAGGTGGAGGCAGGAGGATCAGGAGTTCAAGGTCATCTTCAGCTACATAGTAAGGTTGAGGTCAGCCTGGGCTAATGAGACTCTGTCTCAAACAGACAGATAAGTTGTACTATGTGTCCCATTGAGGAGATTAAGGCCAAAGGTGGTGGTTGGCTGTCTAAGTTTTAATAGGGGACCATGGGTAGAGCCCTTGGTTCAAGACTAGAGTTACAGCCTTTCAGTATGGTAATGTCAAGGCTTGGAGCAATGGCTGGAGGACAAGAGCAGGAATGGAGGAGGAGCAGGTAGAGGAAGTCCAGTTCTCTGAACACAGGGTTGGTTGCTCAGCAAATCATCCTTTGGGGTCTCAGCAGGCTCCGGGCTCGGTGTTCCCCCACCCTCGGAACTCACCAACCCAGCCAGCAACCTGTCCACAGTGGCCATCCTTCCTGTATGTGCTGAGGTCCCCATGATGGCCTTCACCCTGGAACTGCAGCATGCTCTACAAGCCATTGGTCAGTGGTGGGTAGGGGTGTGGGCAGGGGGCCGGCTATGGGTCTGTCAGGCAGGGCAGCATGCATATGCACTGAGCATTGGTCAGTGGTGGACATGCCCAGGTGGGTGAGTGTGGGGGAGATGGAAGAGGATCCCGAGCCACAGAGATGGGTAATGAGTCTTCTGTTCCGGGAGAAGCCCCCAGATCTGTTGATCTTGGTTCCTAACTTCCCTTTTTCGCCTATCACTAGGTCCCACACTCCTCCTCAACAGTGACATTATCCGGGCACGCTTAGGGGCCTCTGCTTTGGATAGGTGTGTGTGGGGTTTTGGATTGTGGCAGGTATGGTGGGTAGATAGTATACTTAGACACCTCCATTTAGGATTGGGTTGGAATGCTAGGTTTTGAATCAAGGTTCCCCACTTACGGGTCAACCGGAAGAGTAGCAGGGGTGTCCAGAGAGAAGAGAGGCCCAAGGGTCAGCCACATGCAGCCCAGGAAAACTACAAATGTCCCAACACGAAATCATAAACTTACTTAGAACATTCTGAGACTTTGGGGTTGGAGAGAGAGCTCAGTGGGTAATGAGGACCTGGGTTAAAGCTGGTTGCCGCGGCATGAACTTGTGGTCCTAGTGCTAGGGCAGCGGAGACAGGGACTCCTTGGGCTTGCTGGCTAGTGAAGTCTAGCTGAATCAGTGAGTGATAGGTTCAGTCAGAGACATCTGACATCAACTATGGCTGCCACATTCATGGGCACACATGTGCATATACACCCTCACACAATGTGTCTACACATACATGCCATCATATTCACATATACATGGAAAAATATGCGATTTTTAAAAACTCAATTGCATGGTTCTTGAGTGTGAGCTTTGTAGATGACAATGGCATTCTATATTGTCATGCAAAGAAAATTGTGTATGCTCTTGCAACCTGTGGGTCACAAGTTGGATACCCCTTCTAGGGGCATGAACTTCCATTGTTGGGGTCTGTGTATCTGAGGGCTTCTAAGCAATAGGATTATGTGGTCTCTGGGGTATGAGACCCCAGGCCAGCTCCAGCATGACATCCCCTTATCCCATCCCAGCATCCAAGAGTTCCGGCTGTCAGGGTGGCTGGCCCAGCAGGAGGATGCACATCGCATCGTGCTGTATCAAACAGATACCTCGCTGACGCCTTGGACTGTGCGCTGTCTGCGCCAGGCTGACTGCATCCTCATTGTGGGCCTGGGTGACCAGGAACCCACTCTTGGCCAGGTTGGGAGCCCAAGCACAGTGACTCCACACCTTCCCCGCCATATTGGCCCCATCCCTTGCCCTCCTGTGCCTGCCTCAGACCACATGCATCCTTCCCTTATGGCTTGGCGGTCAGGTGGGGTAGGAAGCGTATTTGTTGACTCTCCTCTCAGTCTCTGTCTCCCACAGCTGGAGCAGATGCTAGAGAACACGGCCGTTCGGGCTCTCAAGCAGCTCGTCCTGCTGCACCGGGAGGAAGGCCCAGGCCCCACTCGCACTGTGGAGTGGCTCAACATGCGAAGCTGGTGCTCGGGGCACCTGCACCTGCGCTGTCCGCGTCGGCTCTTCTCGCGCCGCAGCCAGGCCAAGCTGGTGAGGGCTGCTGCTGGACACCCTCCTCCACGTGGGGGTGGGGCTTGAAGCACATCCTCTTCCGTGTGGAGAGTTTGGGTACTCCTGGTGGGGAGTACCTGGAATTTGATTTCCTTTCTGGGGGCGGGGCTGGAGATTCATCCTCCTTCACTTGTGGCCAATGGTTGGGGCACTTTCTTCCACCTGGGGGTGGAGCTTGAAGGGCCAGGGAGAAGCCTGGACCCACATGGGCGATGAGTGGTAAAGATCAAAGAATCCCCTAGACCCTTCATCCCATCCTAATGTCTTGTTCTCTCCTGATCCCAGCATGAACTCTATGAGAAGGTTTTCTCCAGGCGTGCAGACCGGCACAGCGACTTCTCCCGCTTGGCGCGTGTGCTCACTGGAAACACTATTGCCCTAGTGTTGGGTGGGGGAGGGGCCAGGTGAGCGGCGGGACCATCCCTGGAGCCTGGACTTGCTTTTAGGAAAAGGATTGGGAGGGAGTACAGGTGGAGTTTAATCCCTGGGAGAGATCCCCTTACGGTGGAGGCTATTTGTTCCTTTGCTGGGCAACAGGTGGAGCGAGGTGGGAGCGGAGGAACTCCTAGGGATGAGTCCTAACGAACCCCTAATTTGTCACTGAGTTCCCTCCACTTGTCAGGGGCTGTTCGCATATCGGGGTGCTGAAGGCATTGGAGGAGGCAGGGGTGCCCGTTGACCTTGTGGGCGGCACATCTATAGGCTCTTTCATCGGGGCCCTGTATGCAGAGGAGCGCAGCGCGAGCCGCACGAAGCAGCGGGCCCGGGAGTGGGCCAAGGTGTGTGCAGGTGGGGGATGGAAAGTTCGGGAAGCACTGCGTGGGAGTAGGGATTCCAGGCTTCAGTGATCCTGCCTGGACCCCTATAGAAATCGGTCGGGGCATGGGGGTGGGAGACGGCACGCGGACTGGAGTTTGGTCAGCAGCACCCACGTGGACAGCTGGGCCAGCACGCATGCCTGCTGCTCCAGCGCTGATGCTACAACCCACCCACACTGGGGAGTCACTGTGTCACTGTGGCTGGGTGGGAAGGACATCTGACATTCTCCTCTGGCTTTCATGTGTGCACAGGGCATATACATACTCATCCATAGTATCTGCACATATGCACACCAAAAAGGCACAAAAAAGAGGAAGAATAAAAGAAAGGAAAAAAAGATGGCTCAGCAGTTAAAGGTGCTCACTTACAGAGCCTGATGACCTGGGTTCAATTCCCCAGTACCCACGTAATGCCAGATGCACAAATAGTACATGCATCTGGAGTTCATTTGCAGTGGCAGGAGGCCCTGGCATGCCCATACTCACTCTGTCTCTCAAAAAAAAAAAAAAAAAAAAGGAAGGAATTAAAAGAGTGAGGACAGAAATGTCTCTGGGATATCAAATGACCCCTCTCTGTCCTACTGGCTAGTGACCTATCCCCTAAACCCCATCTAGAACAATGGAGGCCTGACCACTCAACACCCTTGTATGTTCCCTGATCACCTTGAACTGGCCTCTTGTCTATAGAGCATGACTTCTGTCCTGGAACCTGTGTTGGATCTCACATACCCAGTTACTTCCATGTTCACGGGCTCAGCCTTTAATCGCAGCATCCATCGTGTCTTCCAAGATAAGCAGATAGAGGTAGGTCTACCCCCAACCCAACCCTGACCCACTCTTCTTCATGGGAGTTACCCAACCACCCTCCCCTACTTCCACATTGTCCCCATTAGGACCTGTGGCTTCCTTACTTCAACGTGACCACAGACATCACCGCCTCAGCCATGCGTGTCCACAAAGATGGTGGGTGCCATACTGCCTGGCCCTGCTCTCCCTGCTGTGGTCACATGGGAGGATGGGGTGTAGGGGAGGGCAGCTGAGCATCTGGGAAGTTGTTAACACAAGTGACCGTCCACCCTGGCCCGGCCACCGATCACTAACCACCCACTAATGCCCCAGAGGCCCCAGGTATGTCCACTCTCAGGGGTGGGGAGCCAGGAGGCTTTTCGGACACCTTACCCCCTCCCACCGTCCCTCACAGGCTGTGTGTGGCGTTACATCCGGGCCAGTGCCTCCTACTGTCCCTACCTGCCCCCGCTCTGCGACCCCAAGGACGGGCACCTGCTGGTGGACGGGTGCTACGTTAACAACCTGCCAGGTCAGCGAGCCCACGGGCTGGCCGGGCCTCTGAGCGTGTCTGAGCGTGTCTGTGCGTGTCTGTGTCTGTGTGTTCCACCGGGCAGGCTCCCTGTGGCGGTATGTGCGTGCCAGCATGACGCTCTCGGGCTACCTGCCCCCACTGTGTGACCCGAAGGATGGGCACCTGCTCATGGACGGCGGCTACATCAACAACCTGCCAGGCAAGTGGCTGCCCACACGCACCCTCATAGGCACTGTCACGCAGGCATGTGCACACCCTGCTACCCACACACGCAAACTCAAGCAGGCCTGAGAGAACACACACCTGAATGGGTACAGACACATGTGCATACACACGTATGTGGTGTGTCTGTGGGTAGTACACCTACCTGTAGTGCTGGTGCATGCCTGTAATCTCAAGCACACAAAAGATGGCAGTAGGAGGATCAGGAGTTCAGGATCATTGTTGGCAATTGAATGATTTTTAGCTTGGGCTACCTGAGTCTCTATTTCAAAAATCAGAAGGAAGCGGGGCATGGTGGCACACACCTTTAATCCCAACACTCTGGAGGATTTCGGAGAGTTTGAGGCCACCCTGAGTCTATATAGTGAATTCAAGGTCAGTCTGGGTTAGAGCGTGACCCTATCGAAAACAACAAAACTAAACTAAAAAGTACTGGGGTCTGGGGTTGTAGCTCAGTTGGTAGCCTGGCATACACAAAACACGGGTTTGATTCCCAATAGCACATAAAGCAGCTGTGGTGGTGTTAGCCTGTCATTCCAGCACTTGGGAGGTGGAGGCAGAAGGTTCAGAACTTTAAAGCTGGGCTGAGGAAATGACTAGTGATAAAAATGTGCCTGCTGCACAAGGATTGACTCCTGAGTTTGGATCCCCAGAGTCCATAACCCTGGATCCAGTGGGGAGTGTCTATAATCCCAGCTCTCCTGTGGTGAGATAGGAGGAGGCAGGAGGATTGTTGGAAATCCATGCGCAGCTGTGAGAGACCCTGCCTCAAACAAGGTCGAAGGAGAGGATGGACACCCGAAGTTGTCCTCTGGCCTTCAGGAACACTGTTGTACACATGTGCCCACCCTCAGACACATGCACTCACAAAGATAGTATTTTTAAAAAATATTTTATTTATTCATTTTCAAGCAGAGAGAGAGAGAGAGAGAGAACACCAGGGTCACCACCTTGTGGTTCTAGGTACTTATGTGGTTCTAGGCTTATGTGGGTACTAGGGAACCAGGGGCCTTAGGCACTGGAGACAAGTGCCTTAACTGCTGAGCCATCTTTCCCAGTATTTTTGAAAGTTCAAGGTCATCCTCGGTTAGATAGCACATTCCAGACCTACTTATCTTAAAAAGTTACATCTGCATGCTTAGGTGCTGCAATAATTGGATACAAATGGATGTACAAACAACAAGGGCACAGACTTGTGCACAAATACATGTGTAAACACATGGGAACTTGGGTGGAAGGGGACACTTACGTGTGCATACCAGCTCCCCAGGCACACATACTCAGGTGAAGAAGAGCACATGCATTTGTCCACACAGGTCAGCATATTCACACTTGTTCACACTGCCTTGCACACTATTGAGCATGTATATGTATATGTGCAGATAGATTGGGGCATCTGTGTGACCAAATTAAGCCTCCTTTCCTGCCCCCTGACTTTTTGTGTTTTTGTGCATCTGGCTTTACGTGGGAACTGGGGAATTGAACACCTGTTGGTAGGCTTTGTAGGCAAATGCCTTAACCGCTGAGCCATCTCTCCAGCCCAGCTCTCTTTGTGTTTTTTAAAAAATATTTTATTCATTTTCAAGCAGAGAGAGAGAGAGAGAGAGAGAGAGAGAGAGAGAGAGAGAGAGAGCGCACCAGGGCCACCATCATGTGGGTCTGGCTTACGTGGGACCTGGGGAATTGAACCCAGGGCCTTAGGCACTGGAGACAAGTGCCTTAACTGCTGAGCCATCTCTCCAGCCCAGATCTCTTTGTGTTTTTGTTTTTGAGACAGGGTCTCATGTATCTCAGGTTGGCTTTGGACTATGTAGCCAAGGATAACCTTGAGCTTCTGATCGTTCTGCCTCCACTTCCTGAGTGCTGAGATCACAGACATGCATCACCATACTCAGTTTACGTGGTGCTGGGAATCAAACCCAGGGCTTCACGCATTCTAGGACAATACCATCTAACCTCCATCTTCTGCACCAGCATTGCAAGTACAGATGAGAGGGAGGTAGATTTCAGTTCAGGAGTTCCCAGCCCTGAGCACCCGTGCACTTGTGTGTATACCAGCTACACACATATTCACAGTCTCACAGATTGGGGCCTGGCAGGCCGCATCTGGCCCTGTGCTCGATTTTCTCAATCAAGCATATTGCCCAATCAATTACCATGTACCTAAGGTTGCCTTTGCACGATAATGAGTGTTGAAACATTGGGAAGCCTACAGCACACTTGGACAGAAATGTGTACAGACAGACACTGAACTAAGGTAGTGGAAGCTTAAGCGTTTCTTTGGGCTCAGCTTAGCTATAGAGCACCATATCTGTTCCCCCAAACCTGTTTAAAGATCTGTCCTGGGGTATACAGACATGCAAACAGGCCACAGACACACCACCATCACTAAGCTGTCACCCCATCCTTTCCCTTTCATTTGCATCAATTTCCATGCCATTTGCATGACAGCATGTGGTTTGCATAACTTATTATTTTGCGTGACCATTTGCATGATGGTGTTTGTGGGACTGGGGCCCTGGACCATTTTGGGAGTAGCCCCCTGACCTCATGGCTCCACAGCGGACATCGCCCGAAGCATGGGTGCCAAAACAGTCATTGCCATTGACGTGGGGAGCCAGGATGAGACAGACCTCAGCACTTACGGGGACAGCCTGTCTGGCTGGTGGCTGCTGTGGAAACGGCTGAACCCCTGGGCGGACAAGGTGAAGGTTCCAGACATGGCCGAGATCCAGTCCCGCCTGGCTTATGTGTCCTGTGTACGGCAGCTGGAGGTAGTCAAGTCCAGCTCCTACTGCGAGTATTTGCGACCGCCCATCGACTGCTTCAAGACCATGGACTTTGGAAAATTCGACCAGATCTATGTGAGTGGGTGGGGGACACCATGCCAGACTGGTGGGCTGGCAAAGCATTACTACTTAAAGCCCAGAGCAGTGTGAAAAGAAAAAGCCCAAGACTCTTTCTGGAACCTGTGGAAGGTAGATCAGCAATCAGTTAGTACTGTCTGCAGGGGCATGATATTGGTTTGGCTATCTGTGTTCAATGTGGCCTTTTGGGGTGGTTCTTTAAGTTAGGGTCTCACTCATAGTTCAGGCTAGCCATGAACTTGCTATGTTGCTAGGGATGACCTTGAATTTACTAATCCTCCTACCTTCACCTCCTGAGTCCTGGTATTACAGGACACCCAATTTTGTGTGTGTGATGTTTGAACTGTTTATTCTGTGCCAGCTGCACTATGTAATGATTTCCACTGCTATTTCTACATAGATGATAATAAGAGCAGTGATCAGTTAGTAATGTCTGCCACAGGTCTGGAGAGGGATGTGGTAGTGTGTATATGTCATGTACCATTGACCCTGAACAGTGTATAAAAGCCCATGCCAACTGAAGTTGATAGTAGCTGCTGCCCAGAGGCCCCAAGTTAAGAAGGAAAAAAAAGTCTGATCTTTCTGTGATCTTAGGGAAAGTGCTATGATGGATTAGTGATGTCTGTTGTGGGCCTGGGCGATGACACTATTTACAGATGTACTCCATATTTTTAGACGCTGAAAATAATCTTTTGTACCACCATCTGTTGTGGTCAGCTTCTTAGTTGCTGCACAGAAAGAACCCGAGCAAAAGCGGCTTGTGGAGGAATGGGTTTATTTGGCTTATGGACTCGAGGGGAGACTCCATCCTGGCAGGGCAAACGATGGCATGAGCAGAGGGCTGGACACCACCTCTGCCACAGCACTGCAAACAGTGGCAGGAAGGTGTGCCAAATACTGGCAAAGGGGAGCTGGTTTATAACCCCCATAAGCCCACCCCCAACAACACAGCTCTAGTGAGGTTCTAATTCCTGAATTGCCATCAGCTGAGGATCTATCAGAACACATTCAATTGTTTGTTGGGGACACCTGGATCAAACCATGACACCATCTGATGTCATTTGATACAGAAGCCATTGTAGTAGGTTAAGTGTGAAAGGCTGACTGATAATGTCTGACAGGCAGTCAGGAGATCTGTGGGCAAGTATGCTCTATATGACTCTGAAATAGACTTAATCCTAGGTGCCTGCTATCTCAGAGTATCAGGGGCCAGAATAGGGACAGACTGCAGATTGGAGAGTGAGGTGTATTAGGCATACCCCTTGTTTCTTGCAGGATGTGGGCTACCAGTATGGGAAGGCTGTGTTTGGAGGCTGGACCCGGGGTGATGTCATTGAGAAGATGCTCACAGACAGGCGGTCCACAGATCTTAATGAGAGCCGCAGAGCAGATGTAAGTCCGTGATGCTTCCCCTACTGGTTATAGCTCTCCCTTAAATCTCAGGTGACCTGACATCTTCCAGGGCTTTATTGAGCTCTTCAGACCTCCACATATCCCTAGGAGATGGTGAGTCTCCCTGGAGCCTTTAAGACCATATCAAAGCTCACCAATGGCACCCCCACAGGTACTTGCCTTCCCCAGCTCTGGCTTTACCGACCTGGCAGAGATTGTGTCACGGATTGAGCCCCCCACGAGCTATGTGTCTGATGGCTGTGCTGATGGTGAGTAACTGAAAGTACCTTGGGAGTTGGGGACTGGGCCTGGAGATAGTGAGGAAGGCAGATCATCAGCCTGCATCCCCTCACCTGTGCCCTGAACACCTTTTCAGGGGAAGAATCAGATTGCCTGACTGAGTATGAAGAAGATGCCGGGCCTGACTGCTCGAGGGATGAAGGGGGTTCACCTGAGGGTGCCAGCCCCAGTGCTGCCTCGGAAGTGGTAAGAGCAGGCAGGCCAACGTCCCCTGAGAGGCTCCAGAAGGTCGCATGTGGGCTGGGGAGGGAGTACCAGAAATCTTGTCGGTGAGGTACTGGGGACAGGAGACATAATCTTGCAGATGTGGGGGTTGGGGCTGAGGAGATGGCTCAGTGGCTAAGAGGGCTTAAGAAGACCTGAGCTCAAGTCCAAGCACCCATGCAAAAGCCGGGTGTGGTCCCCTATACCTGTGACCCTAGTGCTGATGGGGTAGAGAGGAGGATTCCCTTGGGCTTCCTAGTCAGCCGGTCTTAACAGCAAGAACAAATGGCTTGCGCCAGGGTCCATGAGGGTTTGTCTCCGGGAGACAAGGCAGAAGAGTGATGGAGGAGGATGCCCAGCATCGTCTTTGGTCTCCACACATGCATGCTTGGAATATGCGTATCCCACGTCTACATATAGACACATATACACCACGGACTACACTCCCAGAAAACAAGTCATAGATGGGGTTTAGTGTCTTGAGACCAACATGCCAGTACCTGCATTAGTCCTAGACACCATAGAGAGATGTGTTAGTTACTTGTTTCATTGCAGTGACAAACCGCTTGCCAGAAGCAGCTTAAGAAAGGAAGTGTTTACTGTGCCTTACAGTTTGCAGGGAAGAAATGGCAACAGGAGCATGAGGAGCTGGCATATTGTGTCAGGAAGCCACGAGAGATGAAGGCTGGTGCTCAACTCACTTCCTTCTTTTTATTCAGTCTAGGACCCCAGTCCACGGAATGGTACCACCCACATTTAGGATGGTTCACATCTCAGTTTAGCATAATCTAGAAATCTCTCACAGGCGTGCCCAGAGATGTGTTTTCACGGTGATTCTAAATCCTTGGCTCAGTGGTTAGAGGCACCTGCTTACAAAGCCTACCCTCCTAGATTCATTTCCCTGGCTATCCACCTAAAACCAAATCCAGAAAGTGGCCCACGTGTCTGGTGTTCTGTTTGCTGTAGCAAGAGGCCTAGGGCCCTGGAGTGCATGTCAAGTTGACAACTAAGATTAATGATTATATGTACGATATAGTGTGATGTGTTAATACCTTATGCAGGGAAATGTGTCACAGTAGACAAACCCAGTGGGCTTCTGAGGTGACATTCTTGGAGAAATATATCCAGGCTTGGAATAAAACTAATTTTGAATGGTGAAGGTTGAGAGGCACAATTTTAGCTAGCTAGCACTTCGGACATGTACTCAGTGACTTCATCATGCATTTATGTCCCATGCTGGATGACACACATGTGTGGCCCATTCCTGCAGGAAGAAGAGAAGTCAACACTCCGACATCGACACTTTGTGCCTCAGGAGGCCCCCAGCTCAGTGGCAGATGTCTGAGGACCTCACCAGGGAACCCTGGACCAAGTTGAGGGTGGGCCTGAGGGAGCTCATTCCTGTCTTCCTGCTGCTATGACTGTCCCACTCTCTGGGCCTCCCCTTCTCTGGCTCCAGGGCCCACACACTGGACTGCCCCCATGAGGGAAGGGTAGCATTGCACTGATGACCTTTGACTATGGCACCCCAACCCAATAAACTTGACTCTTGGAGGAAACTGCCTGGTGTCATCTTTGGCGTTGATTAGGGACAGAGAAGAGGGAAATCGGGGAACTGGGGATACCAACACATTATTTGCTCATTCAATGTATCTAATTTTGGATAATAAAGATAAAAAGAGACTAATTGAGAGGGGGATATGAGGGAGGACAGGGAGGGAATTATAATGGTTTATTGTCTATAATAATGGAAACTATCAATAAAAAGTTAAAAATAATAAAATAGAGAGAGATGGTAAGGGGCTGGTGGCAATATATGTCTATTGTATAGCCTTCAAAGGCCCCACCACCAGTGACCTACCTCCTCCCACTAGGCCCCACATCTTAAAGCTTCCAACATCTCCCAAAATAGCACCCCCAGCTGAGATCAAGCTTTTGACATGTAAGGGGGGAGGAGCAGTGCATCTTGAAACTAACAAATGCAAGTTTAATGTTATGTGTATTTTACAAATTTAAAAATCTTAAGGATGATTAAAATGCTTTCATTGTACAAGATACTAAAAGTGTTTAAAAAGTAATAAAATTTGGACTGGAGAGATGGCTGCCTGTCTCTTTCTCTCAAATAATTACATTTAAAAATTTTTAAATAAAAAAAGTGAGAGAAAGGCTTTGGGGCTGAGTTTGCTGAGGTTATAGCAGGACAAGGCCTGAAGGGGGCGTGCAAGGATAACTTAGCTCCTGGTATTAAAATAGCTGCTGCCGCTGCCAAGAGTTGTAGAAAACTGACAAGCAGAAAACTAGTCAAGATGGCGGAGTAGTCTCCATGTCAAAACAGGTTGGGGGAAGGGTGGGAGACAGAAAAACACTCTCCTACCAAAAAGTGAAGGTGTATAAAGAATTATTAGGTGTCTGCCTGCAAGATATCACAATTCAGGATAGAGACGTTTGTACAACTATGTTTATAGCAGCCCAATTCATAATAGCTAAGAATTGGAATCAACCCAAATGCCCATCCATGGAGGAATGGGTAACACAACTGTGGTATTTTTACATGATGGAATTTTACTCTGCTGAAAGGAAAAATGACATATTGAAATTTAGAGAAAAATGGTCTAACTTGGAGCAGATCTTACTAAGCGAACTTTCAAAAGAACAGAGAGTCAAATGCCACATATTCTCCCTCATATGCAGTTCCTAACTAGGTTAACTGTAAACTCTACACAGTCCAGTTGGGAAAAGAGAGAGTTTATGAAAGAGGGGTAAGGGATGGGGGAGGGAATGTCTTAAGCAGGAAGCTAAGCCATAAGCGGTTCAAAAGCACAAAATCCTCATGTGCACACTGTAACATATTGAGCAAGTAGTGGGCATCGTCTGGCAAGAGGGGCCCAGAATAGAAAGGGAGAGAGTCTAACCCTGTGAAAAATCGATCAATCTGGCAACTCCTGGTTCCGGTTGCCGGATCCTTCCTTCACTAAGTTGCTGACCAAAGAGACCCATGAGATCCCAAAAACAAGACAGGATTCTGTCAAAGCTCTTGAATACCCACTCCAGACTTGCGGCAAGATCCTGTTGTTGAAGAAACCACAGTAAGCCAGCTATCAGCATCTAGAGACCCTGCAAGGTCCAGAATGGTAACCAGCTCCCAGATGGTAGTTAGTGCAGAGCTGGAAGGCGCTGCATGAGCTGCCAGGGGAAACTGGTCAATGACACCTGGAGTAAACAGAGACCACTGGCATGAAACGAAGTCTGCCACCAGGAGTAGGCTGAACACACTGCCTACTGGGAGAGAACAGTGAACCACGAAATGAGTACTTGTGCAGTGGAAGTGCCAAAGCCTGGGGGAGGCAATCAACAGCCTTTAATTCGGCCAAGTAATCCACTCAGTGACAGGGAGCCCATAACTGGAACTGGGGACTCAGGGCGAAATACACTGGGAACCAACATCTTAGGCCTCCAAAGAGAAATGCACTATATGAGTGATTTACAAAGAGGCTGCTAATATTAGAATCTAGCTAATTCAGAAATGTCTATCTAATCTCACTCTCCGATGGAGATTCTGTTTGTATCTTTCAGAAGGCAGAGAGAAAGAGAGAGCTATGGATCCTCTAACCCTAACAATGATCTGCAGGCCGGTAAGCCGACATCTGGATCATCCATGAAGGAGCCATATAGAACCCAGCAGAGAGTGGTGGGATAAACAAGAGACCTATAACCTTAGCCATTCAGTCAACACAGGATAAGCCAGACACCAACGATTTTCAACACAACCTAAAGCAGAAGTACAGAGACCCCCTAAGACCTCAACAATAAAGCAGCCTTATACTCACCCACCATAACTTAGGGAACTGAGAAGAAGAGGGGACAGAAAGATTATAAGAGCCATGGTTGGGGAGAACTCCCAGAGACATTGCTCCCCTCAGTAACAACATATAAAGGGGGGTGGAACCGGGTTGACTCCTAGGCTATCCATAATCCCCTACCCCATGGACTGATCCAGACTGCCCATGGAGGAGGAGGCTATCCAGCTTATTGGGGACACGGAGAGGGAAATTGGGGAAATGGGGATATCAACTCATTATTTGTTCATTCAATGTATCTAATTATGGATAATAAATAAATAAATTTTAAAATTTTTGAAAAAAGCATTTACTGGAAATTCATTTGAATTGAAATAAAATAAACCATGTTTTGAAACTGTCTAGTTTGAAGAGTTCTGAAAAAAAAAGGAATTGTTAGCCTCAGCAGAGAAGCAGAAGGAGACCCAGAGCAAGCACACAATCAGCCAGAATCAGCTCCAGCCATGGGTCCAGCGGTTTGCTGGAAAGAACAAGGCACCCAGCCCTGCCTGAGCTGACTGGAGCAGAACTACAGTGAAGGGATTTTCCACTCACACCAGACACCAGGAGAAGACAACAGGGTCCAGCTGAGCTACTCCGGGACAACTTCATTCTAGCTGCTGCTATAACTGCAACTCCCTGCTACCCTACCCCACCCCTTGGTCCAACCAGTCCTGTTAAAGTCACCATGGCAGAGTTTGCCAACATCCTGATTTTGAGCCCTAAGAGTGGATCTCAGGACATCTCCTCACCTGGACCTGACCAATCCTGTTATAAGATTCCCAACTCCTCCCTTGGGGCACTGGCCAGCACCCGTTTGTGGTTTTTCTCTTTAAAGAGCCTGTGAGCCTACACTTTGGGACACAGTCCCAGGTCCTGAGTCTGGTTGTGTCCCTATTCTATTAGCTTACAAGTCCATGAAAATAATTTTTTTTCTGCTTCTGAGCTCATTTGGTTCCTACATCGTCATTTGCACACACCCAGACCCAACAGACTGGAGAAGCTACTCACCCACTCATCATCAAGCACAGCAGATCTGAAGAGTAGATCCACCAACCTAACCAGCCTAGCTGAATCCACATTGCAGCAAAAAGGGAACCAGTCAGGAACTCTGAATGGGTGAGACAGAAGCCATCCCAAAAGGTGACAGGACCAACTTACACTGGGGCAATACCTACCCCAAAGCCAGGTATGTAGGCCTGCACAGGGAGTGCTAATTGCAGCTTCCATGGCAGGGCAGGTTGCTAAATAAGAATCCCAGGGAGAGAAAGAAGTCAAACCTGGTAACTTAGACAAAAATGTTTCAGATATGACTGATGCATTTTTTTATTAGCTTTGTCATTCTTAAATTAAAAGTTGAATTTTGGGGGTTGAGTTTTGTTGTTTTTGATATTTCTTGATTGATAGTACTTTTTTGCATTTTCTGCTGTCTTTCTTAGGGGAAGGGTCTCACTCAGGCACAGGATGACCTGGAAACCATTACAGACCAGGAATCTTAGCATCCCAGTTGATAGAATTAAGGGTGTGAGTCAACACACCCAAGCAATTTAGGAAATTTGACTTTGCTAGTTTACTTGTTTGTTTTAATCTTCCACACATTGTGTGCATAAACACACCATGCTGGTTTTGTTTGTGTGTATATTGCTCAGTTGAATTTTAGTTTCTCCACCTAGCCTACTATTGGAATCTTTCTACAAGACTTTCTACCTACAACATCTTTACTTTCCCGGCTTTACTAGCCCCTTTCCACACCCTGTCTTCCTTTTCCCCTCCTTAGGCTCCATAAGTTCAACCTTCCATAGACTCAACGACTACTAATATCTGTGGAAACTAACGGTTCCCAGCTTTCCTCTCCCAGATACCTGAGCCACCTCCATCTGTTTCTGAATTAATACCAGCCTTCACATACTTCACCTTGCACTGTTCCCAAGTAAACAAAACCCTAGCATATCCCTACTATACTTTTACCAACCATATACTTTCATCCACCAGCAATTATTAAAATCAAACGAAACATTGTTGTTAATTTGATACTAGAATATTTACATAGCAGTCATATCCAACAGCTTGGGTTGTTCCTGTTGTTACTCTGGGAGTAATATAAGAGCCACCTTATATTAGGCTGGCACATTATACTGGCACTTTAGGCTCCTACCCTGAAGATAAAACTTCTGATTTATATATCTAAGAATATAGCAGATAATTATAAAAACTCAAGCTTTGAATTAACTCAAGATGCAAAAATATCTATCTACATTATAACATAAAATGCAAAAAAGAAGACAAATAAAATTCCACAAAAATTATAAATCCAACAGAAATGACATCCACTGATTTAGATGAAATGGCAGACAAAGAATTTGAAAGAATGATCATAAGTATGCTCAAAGAAATCAAATAAGAAATTAAAGGAATCAAAGAAGAAAACAAACTCCCAAAGGAGAACACAGGAAAGCAACTTAACAGAATAAGGAGTTAGATATAAGTAAGGAAATAGAAATACTAAAGAAATACCAATCAGAAATACTAGAAATGGAAAACACAATAAGTGAAATATAAATATTAGTGAGAAATTCTCACTAATAGAGTGGATCAATGAGAGGACAGAATATCTCAGCTAGAAGAAAAGGTGGGAGATCTAGAACATTCCAACAAAGAGAAAGACAAACTAAAAGTTCTGGGAATTTTAAGGCATTCAGGAGACTATGAAGAGATCAAACTTAAGAATTTAGGGTATAGTAGAAGGAGAAGAATTTTGCTCTAAAGGCATAGTAGGTATTTTCAACAAAATAAAAGAAGAAAAATTCCCCCAAATAGGGAAAGTGGTGGCAATACAGATACTAGAGGCATTTAGAACATGAAACAGACAAGACCAGAAAAAACCCTCTTCTCACTGTATTATAATTAAACGACTAAACACAACAACCAAAGAAAATATATTGAAAACAGTAAGAAAGAAACATCAAGTCACCTATAAAGGCAACCTCATCAGGATAACAGAAAATTACTCAACACAACACAGACTGTAAAAACCTGAAAGGCTTGGAATGATGTATTCTACATTCTGAAAGATAACAACTGCTCAAGATTACTATATCCAGCAAAGTTATCCATCACAATTGAAAGAGAAATAAGGACTTTCTATAAGAAAATACACTAAAGGTATATATGACCACTAAACCAGCTCTACTGGAAATACATGAAGGGATCCTTCAGAATGAATAGAAGGAAAAGCACACACATGAGAAAATGGGAAAATAAGCCATATTCAAGTAATAGTTACTACAATAAAGTAAAGGAAAAACAGGAATCACTACAAAAACAAGAAATGGCAAGAATAAATACACACCTTTCAATAATCATTCTTAACATTGAGGCCTCAATGCTCCAACCAAAAGACACAGACTTGCAGACTGGATTCAAAGGCAGGATCCTTCTGTTTGTTGCCTCCAAGAAACACACATTTCCATCCTTATGGTGAAAGGATGGAAAATGGTATTTCAAGCATGGGTCTAGGAAACAAGCAGGTGTTACTGTCTGTTGCAGTCAGCCACACCCCACTGGGATGAATCTCCAAACCAGGCACAGTTATGGGAAAAAAGTATTGATTGCAGCTACAGATAGAAGGGAAGTTCCAAAATAGCAAAAGAGTCTGGCCCCCTTTCACAGGTCCAAGCAGAGAGAGAAACCCATCACCAACACTACACATCCAACAGCAAACAGGCAGGAGGGGCGGGCACACCAAGGAGAGAATTTCTTCTCCTTTATATATCCCTAGGGTGGGGTCTTGCAACCCTATCCCAGACTTAATGGCTTCCTGAATCTCTGGAATTTCCTTCCTGCTTGGCCCACACAGGAAAGGATGTTTACTTCTAGCTCTCCTGAGCTTCCTTACATTCTGGCCCCTACTGAGAGGCTGCCTTCCTGCAAACATCCTCAGAGACCCATCCAAGATTCCTAGAAAGGTCAAGTTGACAACAAAACCATCACACTATCCTAATAGCAGACAGAATAGACTTCAAATCAAGATTAGTCAGGAAAGATAAAGAAGGTCATTATATATTTATTAAAGGAACAATTCAACAGGAGGGCATTACCATTCTGAACATACATGCATGTAACATGGGTGCTCGTAATTTCATTAAACAACACTACTAGAGTTCAGGTCACAGATAACACCAAGAACAATTGGAGTGGGAGACTTCAACACACCACTCTCACTAATTGGCAGGTCATCCCAGCAAAAAATAAACACAGAAGCATCTGACTTGAATGAAATTATAGAAGAAATGGACCTAACAGACATCTACAGAACATTTTATCCAAATACTACA
Source organism: Zapus hudsonius (assembly GCA_004024765.1). Taxonomy (NCBI): domain Eukaryota; kingdom Metazoa; phylum Chordata; class Mammalia; order Rodentia; family Dipodidae; genus Zapus; species Zapus hudsonius. The sequence goes on from PVHP010005064.1 coordinate 58,360, forward strand.
GAATATACATTCTTTTCAGCAGCACATGGAACATTCTCTAAAATAAACCACATGTTAGGACATAAAGCAAATCTTAAATACAGGAAAATTGAAATAATTCCCTGTATTCTATCTGACTACAACGGGATTAAACTACAAATAAACAGCAAGAAAAACTATAGAAGACCCCTTGACCCCAGGTGAGGCAAGGTTTGGGACCTGTGCCAACCTCCCACCTATCCTTGAGCATTCAGACTCCAGACCCTAGGCAAGGCCAGGTGAGGGAGCCTTGCTTTGGCTCCCCACCAGTCCACGTGCCCCAGTTTCCAGGCCAGGTAAGCAAGCAGCTGCTTTGCTCCACGCCATCCTGTGCACCTGCTGCTGGGCCCACTAACCCCTTGACCATAGGTGAGGGAATGTTTGGGACCTGCACCAGACCTCTTACCCACACTTGCATGTTTGGACCCCTGATCCTAGGCAAGGCCAGGTGAGGGAACTGTGCCTTGGCTCCCCACCATCCCATGCACACCCCGACCCTGCCCACTGACCTTGGGTTCCAATCAAAGTCTAGCCCCCAGCCTGCTACTGCTGCTGAAGGTTTGAACACCCCCACACTTCCTGACACCAGAGGAACTGAGCATGTGCCAAAACCTCACCAGTCCATGCTGCAATCTCATGCAAAGTTCGAGCTTCTGCTGAGGGCCTGGGTAAAAGAAATCTCTCACCTGAACACGGGCAGATCACAATGCAAGAAGAACACACAGGTGGAGAGCCCCACACCAAGTTTACCTAGCCCCACTATGGAAGTCAACAATGAAAATACGAAAGAAAGAGCAACAGATGCAAGCCCAGGAATAGATAACATGTTCAGGACATCTCTGCACAGGTTCTATATCCAGATTACTAATGGAAATGGGAGCAAAAATTGACAATGTAAGTGAAAATGTGCAGAATCACCTTGCAAGCTTCACCACCAGGCTCAATACAATGGAGGAAAAACAGATGGACTTTGGTAGGAGAGTAAATAAGCTAAAGGCAAACCAGCAATCAGAGGAGCTCAAGAATCAGCTGGATAAACTAAACAAGGACATAAATACAAGAATGAGTACAATGAAGCATTAAGTAAGACAACCTTTGAAATGAAAATGCAGCTCAACAAAGATATGGAGGCCATGAAAAGGCTCTATTGGAAAACCAAAATCAAATGGCGTTATTTAAAACATCTCTAGAATCCCACACTACAAGAATAAATAATCTGGGAGATAGAACCTCAGATATAGAAGACAAAGCAGAAAAAAGATAACAGACACTTGGATGAGTTCAAAAAGATTGCAAACAAAATATGAGGGAACTATGGGACACCCTTAAATGACTAAACCTTCGGATCATGGGGATCCCAGAGGGGAAAGAAACCCAGGCCAAAGGCATAGATAACATATTCAACAAAATTATTGAGGAAAAATTTCCCAATCTAACAAAAGTGAATCTCATCCAGATACAAGAAACACACAGAACACCAAACAGGCAGGACCAAAGAAGAAACTCTCCAAGACACATTGTAGTTAAGACCCTAAACATTGAAAGCAAAGAGAGGGTTCTAAAAGCAGCAAGAGCAAAACAACAAATCACATATAAAGGCATACCCATCAGAATAGACTTCTTACACTAGACTTCTCCATGGAAACCATGAAAGCGAGAAGAGCTTCGAGTGGCATACTTCAAAACCTAAATCACTTTGGCTTTCAAACCAAACTATTGTTCCCTGAAAAAGTATCCCTTATAATAGATGGAGAAAGGAAAATATCTCAAGATAAAAACCAGCTCTACAGTTATATGGACACTAAACCAAACCTACAGAAATATTCTGCACAGAAGAGCCAAGCAACCAACCCCAAGAACCCTCCAGAAGTTGATCACAATAATCAACCCGAGAGTGGACAAAATAATAAAATAATAAGAGAGGCATCAAACCCTACACTATGGCGGGGATTGAATCAAGCCTCACAGTTATAACTTTGAATATTAATGGCCTTAACTCTCCCATAAAAAGGCACAGGCTAGCAAGATGGATAAAAAAAATGTATCCTTCCATCTGCTACCTCCAAGAAACCCACCTCACCTCTAGAGACAGGAACCTCCTCAGAGTGAAAGGATGGAAGATGATCTTCCAAGCTAATGGAAACAAAAAACAAGCAGGGGTTGCTACACTAATATCTGACAAAATAGACTTCAAACCAAAATCAATTCAAAAGGACATCCAAGGACACTTCTTCCTCATGATGGGAACAATCCAACAAGAGAATATCACCATAATAGACATGTATGCACCAAATACAGGTGCACCACAGTTCATAAAGCAAAAATTAATGGAAAATAAAACAAAAATAAATTCCAAGTCCATCAAAGTTGGAGACTTTAATACACCACTATCATCTTTATACAGATTATCCAAACAGAAGATTAACAGGGAACTCAATAACAACATAGATCAACTGGACCTAACAGACATATACAGAACTTTCCATCCAAACTCTACAGAATATAATTTTTCTCAGCAGCTCATGGAACCTCCTCCAAAATAGACCACATATTAGGACATAAAACATGCATCATCAACAAATTCAAGAAGATTGAGGTAGCACCCTGCATCATATCAGACCACAATGCATTGAAGTTGGAAATAAACAATGAGAGAACAAACAGAAATCACACCAACTATTGGAAATTGAACAACATGCTATTAAACAATGAATGGGCCATTCAAAAAATCAAATTGGAAATTGAAAAATTTCTTGAACTAAACGATAATGAAAATACATCATACCAGAACCTATGGGACACAATGCAGGCAGTCCTAATGGGGAAATTTATAGTACTGAGCCTTCATATCAAAGACAGAGAGATCCCAAATTAATAACCTAACTACCCAGCTAAAGGCCTTGGAAAAAATAGAACAAACAAACCTGAGGAGCTCAAGACAAAAAGAAATAATTAAGATCAGAGCAGAGATCAATAAATTAGAAACTAAGAGAATGATTAAAATATTGATGAAAGAAAGAGCTGGTTCTTTGAAAAAATAAATAAGATTGACAAACCCCTGGCCAATCTAACCAAACGGAAAAAAGAGAAGGCCCAAATCAACAAACTGCAAACTGAATTCAACAACATATTAAAAGTATTATCCACCTTGACCAGGTAGGCTTCATCCCAGGGATGCAGGGTTGGTTCAACATACGGAAATCAACCAACATAATCCACCACATTAATAAACTAAACCACAAAAGCCACATGGTCATCTCAATCGATGCAGAGAAAACCTTTGACTAAATCCAACACCACTTCATGATCAAAACACTTGAAAGGCTTGGAATAGAGGGCCTATACCTCAACATAATTAAGACCATATATAAAACTCCTAAAGCCCAAATAATACTCACTGGGGAAAGACTCAAAGAGTTCCCCCTAAATTCAGGAACAAGACAGGTGTGCCCACTCTCACCACTGCTCTTCAACATAGTCCTTGAAGTTCTAGCCAAAGCAATTAAGACAGTGGAAAGATATAAAAGGGATACAAATTGGGAAGGAAGAAGTGAAACTATCCCTTTTCACAGATGACATGATCCTATAAATAACGGACCCAAAGAATAGTATCAGTAAACTCCTGAAGGTGATAAACTCCTTCAGCAAAGTAGCAGGATACAAAGTTAACACACAAAAATCAGTAGCCTTCCTGTATGCAAATGACATGCATACAGAAAAAGCAACCAGCAAAACAGTCTAATTTTCAATAGCCACAAATAAAATCAAATACCTTGGGATAACACTAACCAAGGAGGTGAAAGACTTGTATAATGAACATAAAATTGCTCAAGAAGGAAATTGAGAATGACATGAAAAGATGGAAATATCTCCCATGCTCCTGGATAGAGTTAATATCATGAAAATGGTAATACTTCCAAAAACTGTACACAGATTCAATGCAATACCAATAAAAATACTAGCTTCATTTTTTGCAGACATTGGAAAAATAATCTCCAAATTTATTTGGAATGGCAAAAGGCCTTGGATATCCAAAGTCATCCTTAGTAAAGGAAGCATGTCAGGTGGTATCACCATACCCAACCTAAAGATGTGCTACAAAGTCATCATAACAAAAACATCATGGTACAGGCACAAAAATAGACAAACAGACCAATGGAACAGAACTGAAGATGCTGCCTGAAGCTCCAGCAACTATAGCTATTTCATATTCAACAAAGATGCCAACAATGTTAAGTGCCATAAAGATAGCATCTTTAACAAATAGTGCTGGACAAATTGGAGAAATGCAAGAAAATGAAACCAGACCCTTTCCTCTCACCATGCACAAAGGTCAACTCCAAATGGATCAAAGACCTCAACATATGACCTGAAACTCTGAAAACCCTGGAAGAAAAAATTGGGGGAAACTCTCTATGAGATAGAAATAGGGAAAAACTTCCTGAACAAACCTCTGATAGCCCAGGAAGTGCAACAATCACTTAACCAATGGGATCTCATCAAGCTAAAAAGCTTCTGTACAGACAAGCATACATACTCAAAGTCAATAGACCACCATCAGACTGCCAGCTACAATACAGATAGAGGTCTAATATCTAGAATGTACAAAGAACTCAAAAAATTAAATAAAAAATTATCAAACAGTCCTCTCACAAAATGGGGAAGTGAACTCAACAGGGAATTCAGAGAGGAAGAAATACAAATGGCCAACTCCCATTTGAGAAAATATTCAATGTTATTAATCATCAGAGAAATGCCAATCAAAACAGCAATGAGATTCTACCTTACTCCAGTCAGAATGGCAATCATTAAAAAAAAATCTACCAACAATAGATGCTGGCGAAGTTGTGGGGGTTCCTAACCATGTTAAACTGGAACATTAAGAAAATCCGTCAGTGAACAGAGAGTTTGTAAAAGGGAATGGAATGAATTGTGGGTGGGGGATGGAAGGGTAGGGACTCATAGTAAACTAAATTAATAATAAAATGATGCCATAAGCCCCTAGCTTTTATACAGTAAGCTACTGAGGAAGCTGAGGGCACCATGTGGTATGAGGGGCCATGAATAGAATGGGAGGAAGCCTAACCTCAAGAATAATTGCTCAGGCCTACATCTCCCTGTCCCAGTTATTGGTTCCTTCCCACACTAAGCTGTTGATCAAAGAGACCCATGAGGTCCCCAAAATGTGACAGACTCTTTTCAAAGTTTTTGAATACCTGCCTCAGGACTAAGGTAAGACCTTATTGCTGAAGAAATCACAAAGTATCATCTGACAACACCAAGAGATCCTGCTAGATCCAGAATGGTAACCAGCTCCCAGATGGTAGCATGTGTAACATTGGAAGGTGTTACATGAGCTGCCAGGGGAAATTGGTCAATGATATTTGGAGAAAGCAGAGACCACTGATACAATATAGACAGTTATCACAAGAATGCTGAACACACTGCTATATGGAAGAGACCAGCAAGTCAAGAAATACTCATCTGTGCAATAGTGGCACTAAACCGAGGAGGGAAATCAATGGCTTAATGATTGGCTAACAGATCAGCTTAGTGACAGGAACCCTTAACTAGAACTGGGATCCATGGCAAAGTCCTATGGGGACCAAGATCTCGTGCTTCTAAGGGAAATTCCGACGACCAGAGAGCTACAGAGAGGTTACACCCATTAGGAGCAAGCCAAATAGCAATGTTGTCTCATTTAACCTATATTGATCTCATTCTCTGATGGAGATTCTGTTTGCATTTTTCAGAAGGCATTGAGAAAGCTGGGGACAACTGAATTCCACCAATAAGACATTGGATGATGGCTGACATCCTGGCAGGAGACAAACCAACTCTGGCCTTCACACAGGGCCCAAATGAAACCTACGAGAAAGTGACAAGACAAACAGGAGACCAATCACCACAGAAAGTCTGATAACCCATGAAAGGTCAATGGAGACAGACACCAACGATAACCAACACAACCCAGGGCAAAGACCCAGAGATACTTAAGATCTCAATAACAAAGCAGACTCAAAACTCGCCCACTATGACCAGGGAACCGAGTTTAAGAGGGGCAGATAGAATGTAAGAGCCGTGGTGGGGGAGAATATCCAGAGACATTGACCCCCTCAGCAACAATACACAAAAGGGGAAGAAAAAAAAAAAGAAAAACTGGCTACCTCTGGTACAGTTCATGACCCCGAAACCTATGGACAGATCCAGTATGTGTACACTGAGGAAGGACCCCAGTTGGTAGGGGACAGAGAGGAGGGAAACAGAGACACATAACAATCATAAGATTTGTTTATAAAATGTGTATAATTATTCATAATAAAGATATTTTAAAAATAATCTAAAAAAGCCTATAGAACTTATATACACTCATGGAAACTAAACAGTACAGTACTGAATGATGAATGGCAATTGAAGAAATCACGAAGAAAATAAAAAATTCATAGAGTCAAATGATATTGAAAACATAAAATACCAAAACCTTTGGGATACAATGAAGGCAGTCCTTAGAGGGAAGTTTATAGCTTTGAGAGCCTATATTCAGAAACTAGAAAGGTCACAAGTAAACAACTTAATGCTTCACTTTATGGCCTCAGAGAAAGAACAAGGCAAACCAACAATCAGTAGATGGGAAGAAATAATAATGATTAAGGTGGAAAATAATGAAATAGAAACAAAATATTTATAATACAGGCCGGGTCTGGTGGTGCATGCCTTTAATCCCAGCACACCAAAGGCAGAGGTAGGAGGATTCCTATAAATTTAAAGCCACCCTGAGACTATATATTGAATTACAGGTCAGTCTGGGCTAGAGCAAGACCCTACCAAAATAACAACAACAATAATAACACAAAGAATCAATAAAACAAAGTTTTTTGAAAGGATAAACAAGGTTGATAAACCCTTAGCAAAACTGACCAAAAGAAAGAGAGAAGAGACACAAATTAATACAAGAATACATCAAAAAGATCATTCACCCTGACCAGATAAGTTTTATTCCCTGCTAGGCCAAAAAGACTTTTTTTAGTAGTGGAGAGAGGTAAATTTTGGATTACAGTATTTGGTTGGAGGGAATGCATCTGAGGTTAGGGGTGAGAGTGATTCCTAGGTAAGTAACTGAGGAGGTGACAAATTGGATCTTAGCTTTCTGTGCTCTGTAACCTCAGGCAGAGAGAGAGAGAGAGAGAGAGAGAGAGAGAGAGAGAGAGAGAGAGAGAGAGAGAGAGAGAGAGAGAGAGAGAGAGAGACTAGTGGGGCAGAGTGCTGGGCCCAGATCCAAAGTGGTGAGGTATGCTTGTAGGGCCTGCCTAAAGAAGTGGGGGCTGTCTCAAAACATTAAAAAAATATTTTATTCATTTTCAGCAGAGAGAGAGAGAGAGAGAGAGAGAGAGAGAGAGAGAGAGAGAGAGAGAGAGAATCATCAGGGCCACTACCCCTTTGTGTAGCCTGGCTTACATGGGTACTGGGGAATTGAACCGGGCGCCCTAGGCACTGGAGGCAAGCACCTTAACCACTGAGCCATTTCTCCAGCCCTGTCTCAAAACTCTTGTGGTAAAACTGTCTAGGTTAGTTGTGAGCAGTGGGTCCATGTGATGGTGAAGAGAGGCTGATAAAGAGGAGGTCGGGGAATGGTAAAAGGGGATCCTGTAGGTCAGTAAGAAGTGTGGGTATTTGGAGGGATGAGCTGAGATTCGGGGTGAGAATAGGGGTTGTGGTGATGTAGTAGAATTAGTTTGTGTGTGTGTGTGTGTGTGTGTGTGTGTGTGTGTGTGTGTGTGTGTGTGTGTGGCCAACACAGGGGCTGAGGCAGTGGAAGCCAAGGAGACACGGGGAAAGGGTGAAGGGAGAGTCTTGTGGGTCTGGCTGTGAGAAGGAAGAGGTGGGTGGGGCTAAAGGAAGAAGATGGTGCTGAGGGAGTCCAACAGGGAGGGTGTTCTTCAGCTGGGTATGGGCCTGAGAGGGGGTCCAGAGAGCTTGATGTGGGACTTGAGCTAAAAGGATTTGGCAGGTGGAGGTTGAGGAGTATAGGAAGGAACAGGACTAAAGGTTTAAAAATGTTGGAATGTTGAATTTCTAACCACTTGCTGCTTCTCTGGAGGAAGGGTTTGAGATCCTACAAGATAGTCGAGGGGCTGGAGAGATGACTTAGCAGTTAAGGCACTTGACTGCAAAGCCTGATGATCCAGTTTTGATTCCCCAGAACCCATGTAAAGCCAGAAGTACAGTGGCACATGCGCCTGGAGTTCATTTGCCATGCCTGGAGGCCCTGGTGTGCCCATTTCTCTCTCTCTCTCTTCTCTCTCTCCTCTATTTCTGTTTGCAAATAACTTATCTATCTATCTATCTATCTATCCATCATCATCATCATCATCATCATCATCATCTATATTTAAAAAGATAGTGGGGTCGAATGGCCACCAGTTTTGATTGTTGAGAATATACTGAGGCCAGATATGGGTTAAAAGTTGTATGACATGGCGAGATTTATGTCTGACTTTAAACCCAATTTTAAAAAATCATTTTATGAGACAGGCTAAAGGACTGTCCTTTAGAATTTTAGGTGTAGGCTGAGGCTGGCTTTCAGTCTGAGACTGAAGGTTGCCTGAATGACTTCCTGAGGGTTCTTTTCAAGTGTCCCCCAAAAGACTGTCAGGAAAAACCCTTTCCAGTGACTTAAAGCCATCAGAAGATATGAGTGAACCTGCCAGTGATGCCAGGGGATGTGGAGGACCTTCCACTGGCTTTAGAAGCCAACAGGAGATGGAACAAAGACCTCCAGGGTCTTGAAGCAATAATGAGATCTGAGTGACCCCTGGGAATCAATGAAACGGTGCCTTACTGTCCTGGTTTGATCCAGGTGTCCCCCACAAACAAATGAATGTGTTCTGATAGATCGATCATCAGCTGATGGCAGTTTGGGTTTTACAACCTCGATGGAGCTGTGTTGTCAGGGGTGGGCTTATGGGGTTATAAGCCAGCTTCCCCTTGCCAGAGTTTGGCACACCTTCCTGCCGCTGTTTGCAGTGCTGTGGCAGAGGTGATGTCCAGCCCTCTGCTCATGCCATCGTTTTCCCTGCCAGGATGGAGTCTCCCCTCGAGTCCGTAAGCCAAATAAACCCATTCC
>PVHP010005065.1:0-67329 GCA_004024765.1 Zapus hudsonius
TGTGTGTGTGTGTGTGTAGGCCAGAGAACAACATAGGGTGTCATTTCTAAGATATTCCAGCCATCTACTGCTTTAAAGACAAGGTATTTTATTGGCCTGGAGCTCACTAATTCTTTAAGATGGGCTGGCCAAAGTCTCAGGAATTTGTCTGTCTCTGCCTCTCCAGCACTGAGATTACAGGCACATACATGTCACCATACCCAGAATTTTGACAAGGTTTCTGAGATAAAATTCAGGCTCTCATGCTTTCAAGGTAAGTACTTTATAGCTATGTAACAAGGGCATGCCACTTTTTTTTCAGAAGAAATTTTATAAATCAATGACAATAGAGTTGTCCTATGTCCTAAGAGAGCCTTACCAAAGAAAGAAGGAATATATATATATATATATATATATATATATATATATATATATATATATAACCAAAAGCTTGTTTTTTACACCAAAGCTCCATATATATGAAGATTTTGGTCCCTACAGTTCCTGAGAGCATGTCAACACATCGGCATAGTATGTAGTATCCACACCTCAAAACAAAAGGACGTAACTAGAAGCAGGGGACAAACCTCTCAGTAAGAATGAGACAAACATCAACTGGCTTCTCCCTGGCCTTTAGACCCAGCCTTCTACTGATGAAAGTTTCACCATGAACTCTGATTTTGCAATGGTTTAAACAACGAACTCTTCATAAGCCTTTCAACTAACAATTAAAAAACAAAATTAAAAGTAAACCAGATTAACAAAGCCCAGCTATGTCTTTCTTGGAAGAGGTGAACTCAGAGTGCACTGGAAAGTTAAGCCTGGTCACACCACCAGCTACTAAAAGCTGTGAGCAGAATCTAAAAGAAGGGTAGTTTTTGTTTGAGCAATCAAGAATTCTCTTTTATTGAACCAAGGCAGCAGATAGAGAAGATTCTCAGAGGGGGGAAAAAAAGAAAAAGAAAAAAAAATCTTTTAACCCGAGGGATCTAGAATTACATTATTATTTCTCAATGAAGTGAGCTTTAGCTTCTGAAGAAATAACTTTTTATTCTTCAGGAAGCAGCTTGTCATTTTTATCGTAGAAAATAGATGAAGATGGGTAAGGTACATTTGAATGAAGAAATTAAAATTCAGACTCAAATTCTTCTGTCTTTTTAAATAATTTGGTTATCTCTTAAGTATTAATTAAATTATTTTTTTCAACATGGGTCCCCTTTGGATCTCTTTTAGTTTCTTGGCAGTTGTAGAAGACACTGAGTTATCTGAGCTCTATCTTGATATTTATGAGAAATGCACTTATATAATCTGCTATGATTTAAAGAAGGTTAGCCTGTCCTTCTCAGAACACTTTTTGACAGGAACATGGTCTATCAAAAGAATGTGTTTAAAAGCTTTATATTCCATTTGTTTCATCAAACTTGTTTTCTGTGGTGGCTTCAGTGTATGTCCCTCATAGACTCAGGTGTTTTATTAAAACTTCTAACTTGAATCTTCAACTATCTCCCTGGAGGAGGTGTTGGGGGGAGTGGGATCCTGGAGTCTATCCCCAAGGTGTGTTTGGGTGTGGATTGGATTTCCAGCCCAAAGGTATACTGAGAGACTTGAGCCCTGCCTGGGGTGCTGCTTTTTGTTGTGTGTGCTGTTGATTTGCTTGCTGGATTGGATGTTGAATTCAGCTTTCTCGTTGCTGTGCAGAAAGAACTGGACCAACGGCAGCTTGTGGGGGAATGGATTTATTTTGGCTTCTAGACTTGAGCAGAAGCTCCATGATGTCAGGAAAAAACATTGGCATGAGCATATATCCCATGGGATTCTGGGATTTTTGGACAGAACAAAAAGAACAAAAGAAGAAAGCCAGCTGAACTCTATCACTTCCCTCTCTCTGCTTGCTGTTCCAGAGGGATGGAAAGAGGCGAGGAGCTCAGCGGTATGCCTCCACCAACATGGATCCCCCTGTTACCATGCCTTCCCTGCCATGATGGACTCTGTCAAACCATGAGCCAAAATAAGTCTTTCCTCCCTTAAGTTGTGTAGTTAGTCACAGCAATGAAAAAGTAACTAACACAGGCATGTTCCCATATGATGACCTCATAGCTCATCTTGCTTGACTCGTGCTACCTGACTGAGTTCATCTGCTATATGACAACTGTCCCAAGTTATCTCAATCTGCCAAAAAAAATCAGTATACATTCAGACACAATATGGTACCAGTCTGCTCAATTGGACTGGTTTCTTCTAGTATTTTCTTTAATGCTGTTAAGAAATGGGTACTTTCATTAAGAAAGGAATTAAATTGGAAGGAGGAATAAGTAATGACATGAGGTATATTTATCAATTTAGGACATGTTGAGATATTGCATATGCCTTAACAGTTTTATACTATAAAGGTAGGTAATTAAAACCAATCCCATGGTTCAGATTTTCCTTTATCACTATGATGTGCGAGGCACTGTGCTCACTGGTCAGGCAACACTCGTGCCCACAGTTGCTCCCTTGTGCTAGCTAGTGGTTGACATTGTTTCATATCGCATTTTTAGTAGAGTGTTAGCTGCAAGTAACAAGATAAGCAGCCGCAACAGGCTTTGGAAAGACAAAAAAAATGGGAAATTAGAGAAATGTTCTGTAATTAGAGAAATTAGGCTACAGGACTCAAAATTTCAGGAGAAACGGACTTGGGAATTTTGTACAACCTGGTAACTATAGTTAATATGAATATATTATATTTTTAAAACCACTAAATAAATAGATTTTAGTCATCTTACCATGAAGGTACGTATCTGAGTCATTACATATTTTAATTAGCTCATTTGAAAAATTCTACTATGTCTATATCTACCTGTCATATCTGTCACTCTATCTATACTTATATTTATTATATATTCTAAATGTTCATGTTCTACAAGATATATACAATTTCTGTCAATTAAAAATAATAAAATTAAGTAAGGGAATTTATTGCTCATAAAATGGTAGTTAATTACAGGATTTGTTAATTCAGCATATAGGGAAGTCATTAAGCACTTAGATTTCTTCTACACTTTCTGGGTGCCATCCTCAGCATTTTGGTAGCTTAATTCCAGGCACCACACATCAACATGTAAAAGCACAAAGAAGCCAGGAGTGGTGGTGCAAGCCTTTGATCCCAGCACTAGGGAGGTAGATCACTGTGAGCTAGAGGCCAGCTTGGAGCTACAGAGTGAGTGACAGGTAAGCCTGGGCTAGAGTGAGACCCTACCTTGAAAAGATAGAAAAAGAAAGAGAGAAAGAAAGAAAGAAGAAAGGAGGAAGGAAGAAAGGAAGAAGGAAGGAAGGAAGGAAGGAAATAAGGAATGAAAGAAAGAAGGAAGGAATTGCCATGCCTTGTTTCCCACTTTGAGAATAAAGAAAAATTTCCCAGGAATTCCTCAGATTTTCTTCTCTTATGTCAACTAACATTGTGCCACACCCTTCCTACCATTGGTGCTTGAAGTTTAAGTATAATGAGATCACACAGGAGCCAATCAGCTATTGGGGATGGAGAGAGAGCTCCCAGCCCCTGGGGACGTGTTAGCTAGAGAGGTGAGACTACACCTGGGTTCTGTTAGCAGGAAAGAGACTGCAATAGCCACTGAGACATCTATACAGGTGAGTGAAGCCACTAGTCAAGAAGACCTGGTGAGGAAGATGAAGAGACAGAGGTAAGGCTGTGTAACCATCAGCCATGCACTGGTGAAGTTGGGATTTAAAGAAAGAAATTGTCTGACTTTAAATCCTTAATTCTTCACCATGCAAAATCTCTGCATCTTCACCGTTTCATTATCTTTTGGACTTTCTTTAAGTCTACACTTCAGTGTGTTGTGCCAAAAAGCCTCAAAGGAATGTTATTGAAGAGTATCATTAAGGATCGTTGAAGTAATTGTTCTTAAATTTATGTAATTATTTATCTCAGAAACCTTAATCTCACCAAACTCCCACACTATATGCTGATATATTTCAGTGCCATGACAACACAATGTTTATACATGGGACTTACTGTACTTTGGGAACAATGAGGCCTTACAAACTCTCAACTTTTTTTTTTTTGACTTTCAATATTTTTTAAAATTTAGTTGGAATAAAATAAAACTTAAAAGCATAAGTAGGTGATGGTTAATCTCTGGTTGTGAATTTGACAGGGTTTAGAATTACTATGGAAACAAATCCCTGGTAATGTCTGAGAGGGATTTTCTGGATTAGATTGGTTGAGGCAGGACCCATCCTAACTATAAGCAGCACCCACCCTGGAAAGGAGAGAGCTAGCTGAGCCCACAGGACGAGGCACTACCTGTGCAGTGAACTGTAGACACTCTCCTCCATCTGTGAACCCCAGGATGTCCCTCCTCCCTGCCTGGGGTCCCTCCTCCCTGTGCCTCCCCAGGGAATCTTCTCCAGACAAAACCCTGGACAGTCCAGTCACATACCTCAGCTAAATTGTTTTCCTCTTTTCAAGGTGACTATCTAGCACTGCTCTTTAGCTCAATATCCATAGAGCTATTTTACATGCTGTATTTGTTGCATTCTTTAAAGCAGGAGGGTAAATATCTAGGTTGTTCCTCTGTTTGGGCCAGAAGTTGAGTTCAACCTGTTTCTTTTCAATGTTATTAATTTTATCCAACTTTAAAATGTAATTTTAACATTTTATACATGGTATATACTGACTATGAAGTACCTTAATATTTGAGAAAGTGTAATATATATAAAGAATCTTGGGCTAGTGGTCTAGAGACCTGGGCTATAACACTGTTTCTCTGAGCCTGGGGACATTTAAGAAAATAGACCAGTGGATTTCTTTGGGACTGCACAACTCAATCATTATTTCATGATTCTATAAAACTCAAAAAAGAAATCTCAAGGAAATGATATTTTCAGAAGATAGGATGGGATCAGGTACAATCAGGATGATAGGGCTCTAGACTCAGAGGTTTGAAAGAGTGTAGGAATGAGCCCAGGTGTAGACCAGAGGCAGCTGCAAATGGAAGGGAAGGAGGAGGAAGACCAGTAAGCTTGTCTTATTGGGTGGGAGCCAGAGCTGTAGAAGCCATGCTGGTGGCAGAGAGGAGAGAGAGGAAGAGAGGGCGCTTAGAAGCAGGACACACAGTTGAAAGAAGGAAGGTAAGTCTTCAGATGAAATAGCTCACTAGGTTCATCTGTCTCAACAGTGGCCACTGGGGAAAAGAAAAATTACAGATGAAGGCAGATGATTTGAAATGTCTCCCTGAGCAACCAACCCTCCTTCCCTCCCTCCCTCCCTCCCTCCTCCCTCCCTCCTTCTCTCCCTCCTTCTCTCCCTCCCTCTTCCCTCCCTCCTTCTCTCCCTCCCTCCCTCCCTCCCTCCTTCTTTCCTTCCTTTCTTCCTTTCTTTTTCTTTCTTTCTTTCTTTCTTTCTTTCTTTCTTTCTTTCTTTCTTTCTTTCTTTCTTTCTTTCTTTCTTTCTTTCTTTCTTTCTTCCTTCCTTCCTTCCTTCCTTCCTTCCTTCCTTTCTTTCGACATTGTTAGGGTTATAAACATACATGAAAGAAACAGCTGATCATAGTAGAACACAAGACCTCACTCATGAACATGGCATTTTCCTCTTATTTAAAAGGTTGAGGTGAGTTCATGAACGAAAAAATACAAGCAAAGAATGGGATAGGAAAATGGCTTGATATTAAATCGTGATGCTGCAACATAGAGCCGATATAAACCAGGGGTTGTGAAACCAAGTCGTAATTTTGATGTTTTTTCCCTGAAGAATATTAAGTGATTCATAGAGTTGAGATGATAATTTTGTTATTTAAGTAAAACCCTTGCCTAGCACGTCAGAGAAATCAGCGTCATTAAATACTAAACAGGCAGCATTGTTGTTGCTTCTGCGGTCAAGGTCTGCCACTTATTCTGCTGATATAACGTACATGAAAATCTTGTTACTGGTATAATTATTATCAGTATTGACATGTAAATAGCTATCATGACAGGTCTAGGTTGACACTGCCTTTACGTTGCACAAGCAAAGCTTTTGTTCCTGCACTGCTGTTCCACATCTGGGTCTGGGATCTCAAAAGTGCAAGATGACTTAGTTTCTCCCATATAAATAACAAACTTCTCCTTAGCTGTAAAGATATTATTCTGGGAAGGAAAGCAAACAATATTCTGAAGAAACAAGCAGACATTTACAGGCCCTCAAGCTTTCCAGAACCAACTCATTTTGGTTGTTCCAGGCATGAATCATTTTACTGAAGTGCAATAAGTTGGAATTTTTTTCTCAATTCCTAAATTTGTGAGAAAGGTCAATTCTTATCTTAATGGTAGGATAAAAAGGAGGACTATGGATCCTGCCTGCCATCTGTCAGTACTAGAAGAGTCTAGAAGCTGTGAAGATGACTCAGGAAAAAGTGCTTATTTCCCAAGCATTCCTGAGAGGGCCTGATTCACTCTGAGTTCAATTCCCCAACCCCCACGTAAACAGCTGGGCATGGCCACATGGTGGGGAGCAGAGAACAGAGCATGAGGCTCATTGGTCAGCCCATCCGACAGAAGAACTGTAGCTCAGGCTTAGTGAGAGACTCTATCTCAGAGAAACAAGCTATGATCTATAGAAGGTGACACTTGATGGATGTTCTCTGACTCATTCATGTCCAAGGGTGTTTTGTCTGCAAACACACACACCACACCACACCAATCACACACACACACTGACTGAAGGTGCCTGTGTTCGCTGTGCTTCCTCTCTCTGAAAGGCACAAGGATAACAGTGGTTTGCTGGTGACTCACTGTTCCATTTCACCTGGAGACCTCAGTGTTCTCGCCGCTCTATTCCCTTAAAGGGGTCATATTCTCTGCTTAAAAGAATATTGCCTGCTCTCGGGGATAACGATTTGTTTGGAGGAAGGAAGTCTCAGAGGTGACGATCACTGAACAGCTTTCTTAATGTGTCTTTCGGATCTTTGATCTGCAGCTTTTTCCTGAATACATGAGAACCTCAATAGCAAGATTAAAGATGCCTCTTCATAGAAAAAAAGGCAAAAAAGTTCAAAACTTAAAAGTGGCTTAGATTTCCCAATAAAATTTTTGTACTTTCTCATTTTGTCAACATCATGTTTGGTGTGCGTCCTCCGTCATTCATGTGATAATTGAATGGTAATCCACAGAGTGCGATCATAGGCTTCCCAAGAAAGCCATGCATTTAGGATAACAAGGGGTTAGTGCAAAGGAACTGATAATGAGGATATACCGACTCACTCAATTCAACAAATATTTACTTGGGAACTAGTTGATGTCAGATATCATGTTTGATTTTCTATTAAATACCAAGAATTAGAATCTGGG
This sequence comes from Zapus hudsonius, assembly GCA_004024765.1. Classification (NCBI taxonomy): domain Eukaryota; kingdom Metazoa; phylum Chordata; class Mammalia; order Rodentia; family Dipodidae; genus Zapus; species Zapus hudsonius. The sequence goes on from PVHP010005065.1 coordinate 7,306, forward strand.
TATTACAGACTCATATTCTTAAATGGTCAGCTAAGAAGGTTCCAGAAAGGGCCAGGGTGGGATGCCAGGTGTGGTAAACAAGCAGTGCTTCTAAGTGAATGACATTCAGTGTGAGAAAAGGGAAGAGAATGCATTCAGGTAGGGGGGACCCAAGGGAACGTTTTTTGCACCTAAGGACCCTGCAGCATGAGCCAGGTTTCCCAGGGAGAAAGTGGAGCTGGAGGGAAGGTAATAATAAGGAATGTTCCACAGGTGGAGGTAGTAGGCGGTTTGTGCTGGGGAGGACTCAGGGGAAGGAAGTGGCCCAAAAAACTTCAAGGGGGATTAGAACCAGGAACTCCATTGAGGAGGGCCCTCAGTGGATTGGGGGCGGGGAGGAGGGGAATGGGACCAACACATGATTTCTCCATCCAACAAATTTTTTAAATAATAGAAGAGGGGAAATTAAGGAAATAGCTCACTCAGATAAAGTTTGCTGTGCAAACAAGAGAATCTGGGTCAAGATTCCCAGAATCCTTGTAAAACCTGGATGTGGTGGCAGAAGTCTGTCTGTAATCCCAGCTAGTTCATGGCAAGAAGGAAGACACAGACAGGGGAATTGCTGGGAAACTCACGGGCCAGAGAGCCTGGTAAAACAGTGAGAACAACAGCTAGATTCCCTGCCTCAGGCTTGAAGGTGGCATCCAAGTTTGCTCTCTGATCTCCATATGCATCCCGAGATATACATTTGCCCACATTCACACAGGAGTGCGCATCCCTGAACACACACCAAAAAAGTCAAGTGATTCATCTCTAGCCCATTTTAAGTGAAGAGTTTTAAGTGAAAATAAGCTATTATTTTTTTTCAGTCTAATGAATTAATTTAATAAAATTCATATGGAATCTTCAGGGACTCTAAATAGCCCAAACAATATTGAATAAGAAGAACAAGGCTGGAGGTCTCACACTTCCTGACTTCACACTACAAGGGTACAGCAGGACACTGTCACGAAGACAGATACACAGGCCGATGGAAAAGTACAGGGAGCCTAGAAACGAACCCTGTCATATAAGGTCAAATGAGTTTCTTGAAAATACGGTATTATAGTTGAGTGACTATCCTTGAGGCATTTTAAAGACAAATTTAATGCATTTTGAACAAAAATGGTTATGCAAGCAACCCATACACAAATATCATACAGACATATACATATAAAAATGGAAAATAAGCAAGTTTGACAGATTGGTTTTGCTCTAATCTCTGGCCAGAAAAGAAGCTAGCAGCTGGAGTAAGTGGAGAAGCATAGGTGGTCAGGACAAGGTGATGAACATAAACGACTGAGGAATGCTGAGCCATACAAAAGAAAATATATATATATATACATACATATATATATATATATATATATATATATATCCAATGCTTACATCATCTCTAGTTGCCCGTTTTTAACTGTACAGTGTAAACGCTAATCCTTCATAAGAAAACAGCATCCAGGAACAAAGTACTATTAATAGCAATAGCTAGTAACTATTTCTAAACTTATAATCAAGTTCAACTTAATCAAAAAAGAAAGGAAACATGAACTACTTTATCAGGAAAGTAAATATAAAATAAATAGGGTGTTATAACACTTGCTCTTATAAGGTATAACAGTATTAGGAAAAAAAAACCACACAAGCTAATTTAATACTCCTTCCAACTGGTCAGTATGTATTGTGGCCTCTTTAGGATGGGTAGGACACATTACCCCAAGAATGATGTCACTCATTAGGTTGGGCAGATCATGACCACTTTTTTTTATTATTATCCATAATTACATACATTGTATGAGTAATTCTTTTGATGGTAGCTCCATTGCCCTCCTTCCTGTCCCCAACCCACTGGGGACCCTCCTCATGGGCATACTGGATCAGTCCATGGGGTAGGGGGTTATGAATAGCACAGGAGGTAGCCAGGTTCCCCCTCCCCTTTGTGTGTTGCTGCTGAGGGGGGGCAACGTCTCTGGGTATTCTCCCCCATGGCTCTTACAGTCTTTTCACCCCCTTCTGATCAGTTCCCTGAGCATTACCACTATTTTAAACAGTGTAGGTACTATGTGACAAGAAAGTATACCCACCTTCATGTAATGCTGAATGAACACAGCTGAAATGACCAAGTTCAAGTCACCAATGTTTGAACAAACCTTTCCAAGAAAAATGACATGATCACGAGGAATGGTCCACATCAAAGCCTTACCCAGAATCAGATCCTGCTCATTGTGACTTCGGTCCTCCTTCCAGGAGAGCAGGCAGCTGAGGCTGGCGAGGTCTGCAGATTCAATGTAGTGCTTGATGGTCATCATCATCTGGTGAGCCTTGGCTATTCCGTAATGGACCTTGGTCTCTTCCATCAGAGGCATGTTCATTAGCTCCACAGTCGTGTCAAAAGCTTGCTGGAAGTACTTGGAAGCCTTTCTGTACTTTCCCTAAAAAGAAAACAGATCATTTTCTCCTTCATTACAAATTTATTTATTTGCAAACAGAGAGGAGGGAGGGAGAGAGAGACAGAGAGAGAGACAGAGAGAGAGACAGAGAGAGAGACAGAGAGAGAGACAGAGAGAGAGAGAGAATATGGGTGTGTTAGGGCCTCCAGGCACTGCAAACAAACTCCAGATGCATGTGCCACTTTGTGCATCTGGCTTTATGTGGCTACTGGGGAATCGAATCCAGTTTGTTAGGCTTTACAGAAAGTGCCTTAATTGCTCTCTAGTCCCTTCCCCTTCATTTTTTGTGTAACCCATTTCACAGATTGCTTGCCTCACCTTGGCTTGTTAATTTTTGAGGAAAAAGGGATGGCAAGCAGGTTCTTCATCAGAACAGGCTGCTTTCTGTGAGGAGTATATCCCCATCCTTCAATATCGTGCAGCTAATTTGGCCTGAAAGCTGTAGCTATTACATTGAATCATAGGACCCCTCAGTTCTTATGGATAGAAAAGTGGCTAATAAAACCTAACAGATGAAATGAGAGACTGTATGGGGATTGAAGGAATGGGGGGGAGGGCAGGAAGGTCTATACAAGAAGCTAAACCAATAATTAATTGAAACCATAAAATCCTTACTTTCATACAGTAAGCTCTCAAGGAAGATGTGGGCATCACCTGGTAAGAGGGGACATGAATAGAATGGGAGGAAGCCTAACCCCATGAAATATTGATCAGACCTGCATCTCCCTGTCCCAGTCATTGGTTCCTTCCCACACTGAGCTGTTGATCAAAGAGACCCATGAGGTCTCCAAAACAAGACAGGCTTCTGTCAAGGCCTTTGAATACCTGCCTGAGACCAGAGGTAAGATCCTGCTGAGGAAACCATAGAAAGTCATCCCACAACACCAAGAAACCCTGTGAGTTCCAGAATAGTAACCAGCTCCCAGATGGTAGCATGTGCAGTGCTGGTGGACACTACATGAGCTGCCAGGGGAAATTGGTCAATAATATCTGGAGTAAGCAGTGACCACCGATATAAAGTTCAGACGGGTGTCAGGAGAATGTTGAACACTCTGCTTTATGGGAGAGAACAGGGAGTCAAGAAGTGATCATGTGTGCAATAGTGGCACCAAAACCTAGGGGGGTAATCAACGGCTTTCAAATTGGCCAAGAGATCCACTCAGTGACAAAGAACCCTTAACTGGAACAGGGATCCAGGGTATAATCCTATGGGGACCAAATACCTGGGCTTCCCACTACCAGAGAAATACAGAGAGGGTACTCCCATTAGAATCTTGCCAAATTAGCAATGTTATCTCATTTAACTGATCTCACTCTCTGATGGAGAGTCTCTGTATTTTTCAGAAGGCAATGAGAGAGCCATGGTCAATCCAACACCAACAAGGCACAGGATGATGGTGGACATCCTGGCAAGAGATGAACCACCAGTGCCTATTATATAGGCTCGAAACGAAACCTATGAGAAAGTGGCGTGATAAACAAGAGACCAATCAACACAGCAAGTCAATTAACCAGGGACAGGTCCACAGGACAGACACCAGCCATACCCAACAAAACCCAAAGCAGAAATCCAGAGATACTTAAGATCTCAACAACACTGGTGGTTATAATCTCTGAGATATGACTGAAACACTGACGAGATCTTATGCAACAAAATTATTTTCCCTACCTAAAGCAAAAGCATTATCATCAGGTAATTTCCCCCCATCTTGTATTGTGCCTAGTAAAACTTTAGACTCACATGAAACTTCTATAAAGCTAGTATCAATGTTCAGGTCTCTAAAACACCTCAAAGAAAACTTTAATTTTTCTCAGATGTAAGCATTGTTATACATACCTTTTGAAGCACGAGTTTTTCTTAGTGTATATTGTACTTAGAGATTTATAATTCTTGAAAAGCTGATTATCTCAATTTAATTTCTTTTCAAGTTCTACACAACCTGTTATGGATTTTTTTGTTATTAAGTAATCGCTATTCCATTAAAAATTTCCAAAGATTCTAGAAGTCAGTGTGGCGATCTTATACACAACTTTCTATACTCCTCAGTATAAATGAGAAGACAGCTCCACCGGGCTATGGAAATGCCTGGTAGGCATTTAGCAGACAATTTCAGGATCAGATCTCAATGACATCATAGACAAGGAAACAAAGCTTACAACAGAATTTTCACGCATTATGATTCACACCAGATCTTTCTTTGTGTCTAGAATGTTACTCTGTCCAATGAGCAAGTTCAGAATAAATGGGCATTTTTCTCAGCACGTGGAGTAAATCATATCCTGCCCATTTTCCTTTCCGCTTTCCCATAAGAACTAGCATTCTTTTAACTTTGATTATTCTCAGATCTTATTAATAAATGGGAAACCTCACAAAGGGCAAATACTTAACCCATGCTCCTCTGACCACGTTATGCTAATTACACATTTTCAATTAACATTTCATCAAAAGATCACATCAGTGGCCCATCTTCCATAATTCTATCATAAAAGGTTAAGTAGATAAGATATTTTGAAGATGTGGTCATTTGAATTACAAACACCATAATAATAACAACAGAAAGTGCTAACTCCAATATTTTTCCAAGTATCAGTTTTGCCTTATAACTTGCGGGTTAAGCTCTTTTAGAGCTTACTTTTATGAACACAACTCAAACCCATGGCATGAGGAATGTGAAGCCTGCAATGTCGAGATGCAGTGGTTTGAACAGGGTCAGAAGGACTAGTGGATGGCAAGAATGTTTGCTTTCAAGGATTCAGGACAAGTTTTAAAAATTCTAAAGTGTTGTAAAAAATGAAATAGAAGTTTAAAATCAAAAGTGGAGCATGCTATTCTTTTAGAATTTTATTTATTTCAGAGAGAGTTAGAATTTTACTTCAGAGAGACAGAGAGAGAGAATGAGGGGAAAGGGAGAGAGAAAATGAGAATGGGTACATCAGGGCCTCTTGCTGCTGCAAAGGAACTCCAGATGTATGTAGCATTTTATGAATCTGGCTTTATGTGGGTATTAAGGAATTGAACCTGGACCTTCAGGCTTTGCAAGCAAGCGCCTTTAACTGCTGAGCCATGTTTCCAGCCCAAGAACTGACTATTCCTAAGTGGTATGAAACCAGTTACAAAACTGGTTCAATGAACTGACGTCTGTGTTCACCCACTCTGTGCCAGGGTCACATCTAAGCAGTGGAATGAAATAATAGATGCCAACATGTCTCTGCTCTTAACAAAGTTATATTCTAAGGCTGGAGAGATGGCTCAGTAGTTATGGTGTTTGCTTGCAAAGCCTAACAACCCGGATTTGATCCCCAGTACCCACATAAATCCAGATGCACAAAGTGGTGCATGCTTCTGGAGTTCGTTCCTTTGCAGTAGCTAGAGGCCCTGGCATATCCATGCTCTCTCTTTCTCTCTCTCTTCTTGTTTACCTGCCTGTATCTCTTTGCCTGCATCGCTCTGCTTGCAAATATGATTGGTGGCAGGGAGGAGGGAAAAGGGGGTACCAATACAAGACTTGTTCATACAGTGTTTCTACTTATTAACAATAAATAAATCTATTCAAAAATGAAAGTTGAGTCTAGCCAAGAAAATAGGGTACACTATGAGATGAATGCAACACAAACTATTCAAACAAAACAATGAGAGAGTAATGTGTAGTTACTTTTGCTTGGGTTGGGGTAGCTTATACAGAGTTCAGAATGGCAAGAAATCCGAGACTGGAGGGCACCCCACAGAGAAACTTCCAGCTATGCCCATGTCCTAAGGAAAGAGCTGGCATCTCATGTTTGTAGAACCCCAGAGAAGTTGCTATGGCTGATGGGGGGGGTGGAAGGTAAGAGGAAGAGCAGCAATGACATCAGAGAGAGGGCACTTCATATTTTAGGAGAGGGCAAGGATGTACATATATGTTCTCAGGAGAATGGGAAACTATAGAAGGGTTTGAGATGGAGAAATAACATAATTCAATTTACATTTTAAAAGATTTCTTTGGCTTCTTTTTTTTTTTTTTTGAGCTTGGCTTAGAGCTGGGAGGGGGAGAAAATGACACCTGTACTTTTGGCTTGGATGACCAGGCTGGTGGATGAGGAAAAGGCTGGAGAGGGGAGGCTCAGGGGGAAGAACTGTGTAAGTTTGAACTGTCCACTAGGAAGCCAGGTAGTGATGCAAACTGACCAGTTAGGCTCATGGGGTCAGAATCCAAGGAGAAATCAGGGCTGGGAAGGCAGATTTGGTAAAGGAGCAGAGTTTAAAGGAGAGATGAAAGGTTTCTAAGAATAAAAAAGTCAGAGGACAGAATCTAGAGAGATGGGTTAGTGGATAAAGACCCTGAAGGACTAAGTACAACTCCTCAGCTCCCACATAAAGCCAGATGTACAAAGTGGCACATGCACCTGGAGTTGATTTGCAGTGATGGACCCATTGTCTCTTTCACTTTCTCTTTCTCTCTCTTTCTCTCCCAACTCCCTCTTTCAAATAAATACATAAATAAATATTTTAAAATCACAGGAGAAAACACACTGGGAAGATGAAAACTCTGCAACATTGCTGAGAGAAATGCAAGCATGAAGTTATTACAGTTCCTAACATTTACTTTTCTCGTCCTTCTGTAATGAGCCAAAGAGGCTGACACTTGATGATCATGTCACACTGAGTACCTGAGTTTGAGGTCGTATTTGTTTGGTAGAAGAGTGGAGTAATGCTCTTTTGCACTTCTGAAAAATAATCACTGTAGTAAGTAGAACTATGTCTTTTTCAAAATCAGGAATGCAGGCTGGAGAGATGGTTTAGCAGTTAAAGCACTTGCCTGCAAATCCTAACAACCCAGGTTCAGTTCTCCATTACCCATGTAAAGCCAGATGCACAGGGGCACATGGATCTGGAGTTTGCAGCTGCTAGAGGCCCTGGTGTGCTCTCTCTCTCTCTCTCTCTCTCTCTCTCTCTCTCTCTCTCTCTCTCTCTGCAAGTGAATAAAAAGTTATAAGTAAATCAAGAATGCCAATTAAGCTACAGAGGAATATGGTCTCATATGAAATCATAAGTCTGACCAGGACATGAGTCTGGGCCATTTTCCATGACTGTATCCTGAGAAGTGAACACAAGAAAAACCCAAATCAGGAGGTCAAGAGAGCAGAGGACAGCCTCGAGCTATGTAGAGGCAGCGGATGAAGCCCACCACAGAAGTCAGTCCCCAGAGCAAGGGTGCTGACGGGTGACAGGGAGGGTAGGCAAGAACTGAAGCAAAGGGGACAAAGGGAGGGCAAGGAGGAGAGAGGAGCAGGGGCATGTGGGAGGAGGAGGAGGAGGAAACATGAGGATAGGAGACCTTAGGGTTGGGAGAAACTAAAGGAGATTGGGCAATGAAACATAAGCATGACCTTCCCGATGCATTTGATTAACCGTGGCATCTTGGGTGCTGTGAGCATCCTATTCTAAGTTGACTTTCAGAATCATTAGTGAGATGGTTGGTTTTTACTCCTAGGGAAGATGAACAGATGAACCAAGAGAGAGAGAGAGAGAGAGAGAGAGAGAGAGAGAGAGAGAGAGAGAGAGAGAGAGAGAGAGAGAGAGGAGGGAGAGAGAGAGAGAGAGAGAGGAGGGAGAGAGAGAGAGAGAGAGAGACTGAGGAGAGAAAAGGGAAGTACCATATTTCCTAGCACTTTACCCAGAGCAGGAAATAAGGAAACATTAGTTCCATTTGTTCGAATGAATGTCAAACTCATTTCCTTAAAAAATGTTCTTAAAGCGTTCTTAAATAAAATCAATTTAATGGGCAGTAATAGAACATGGCAGTGATTTAGAGTGTGGTGGGAATGTCACAGCTTAGACCTGGGGGACCTGTGGTCAGCCTTGGAGGTTCTGGAAGGGGGAAACTATTTGGTACCACTAAGGAAGAGAATAATCACATTTAATAATTTTCCTGTTGATATAAATCACATTCCAAGTGCCTCATATATGTTAATTCAATTCTTTCCCCTTAGAATTGGCATTTAAAAAAAGATTTAAAAAACTTATTTTGTGTGTGTGTGTGTGTGTGTGTGTGTGTGTGTGTGTGTGTGTGTGCGCACTCGGTGTGGTGGTTAGAAGACAACATTTTAAGTCATTCCTGACCTTTCACCTCATTTGAGGCAAGACCTCTTTTTGTTGTTAGTTGCTTTAGGAAACTATCCTGTCTCTACCTCCCAATTAATATTTTATTTTTATTTATTTATTTGCAAACAGAGAGAAATACAGAGAAGAGAGATAGACAGAGAAAATGGACACATCAGGACCTCCAGCCGCTGCAAACAAACTCCAGATGTATGTGCCACTTTGTGCATCTGGCTTTAAGTGGGTACCGAGGAATTGAACTTTGGCTTTGCAGGCAAGCGCCTTAACCGCTGAGCCATCTCTCCGGCCCCCAATTAATATTTTTCGTTAGTGTACAAAATAATGGGTCTCATTGCACCTTGTTCATATTCACCCTTCCTGTGACCCCCTGCCCTTCCTTTTCTTCTCCCAGGCTCCCCTGCCCCTCCTTCCCCATGTCTTCTGCTTTCACATTACTTAGTTCAATTCTTCCAATAACCTATGTGATGAGAAAATCCAGGCACCGAGAAGTGTAAGTAACTTGCTGCTGGTCCCTGATCTTACAAGTGAAGGAGCTGGGCTTGTCACCCAAGCAGTAGGCTTCCAAGGTAGAGCTCTCCATCACAGCACACTTAGCCTCTCAGAGATTAGCATGGAGTGCATGAACACAGTTGGAGAATACAATTATCCTAAAAAAATGATGGATCCGATTCATGATCTAAGCAGTAATTATAAGCAGAGGAACAGTCCTCTACCATGCTGTTTCTAAAGGAGACCCTGGGTAACAGAAGACGGAACTGGTATTAGAGCCATTTATTAATCATGGCTTATAAATGCTGAGAAAATCCCATTCTAACTTTCCTTTGGAAGGACTCTTGGGAAAGTTGTTTCTTCTCCTGGTGAGGCGTAACAGTGAGCATTACAACTGGCTTAATAAAACAATTATGAACCAGAGGGGAATGTCGGGGCTGGAGAGATGGCTCAGTGATTTAAGGTGTTTGCCTAGAAAGGCTAACAACTATGGTTCAATTCCCCAGTACCCCCACGTAAAGCCAGATGCACAGAGTGGCACTTGTACCTGGAGTTTGTTGGCAGGGGCTGGAGGCCCTGGCACACTCATTCTATCTGTCTCCTCTCTGTCTCTGCTTATAAAGAAATAAATAAACAAATAAATATTAAAAAGAGGAATGTCAGAGTATGCAAGTAAGAGCCTACAGTTATCAAGAAGTTCCTTTGAATGTAAAGTTTTTGAACTTTAAAACACTCATTTATTTGCATAGATGTGTATATCAATCAGCATGCCAAAATCTCTTGCCATTGCAAATGAATACCTGTGTGGCTTGGCTGGGGATTCACGCCTTTAATCACTGAGCAACCTCTCCAGCCTCTTGAATTTAAATTTCTAAATTGCTCCTCACATCCTAAGACACTTACAACCCTGACTGGCTGTGACTTGTGACTTTATGCATCAGAGTTGGCACTTTGTGGGGATTGTGCCCTGAGAAGGTCCTGAGCATCAGAAGAGAAGAGAGGTATTCTTTCTCCCAGCCTTTCCCTGTACCTTCACTACACCTTGCAATCCTGGCCATTTTCCATCCTGTCTAATGGGAAGGCAAAGATTGAATGAGAACACATGCAAAATTGCAAATTTCTCCATAAACAAGAAGCATATGCACTTACTTTTTCATTATAGATGTCCCCGAGCATTGTGCTTGCTCTTACAATATCCAAACTCTGAAAGTTGTTTCTTGCGATTTTCACAACTTTTTCCAAATACTCGATCGCTTCTGTCGTCTTTCCTTGGCTAGGATAAAATATGGAATGATTAGAGCGTCATCTTGCTGAATGGCACAGAGAAAAGAAGGAATTTGATGTCTTTGCCATAGATAATGCAAGGTGGTTACCAGAATAATGAAATGTAAACTATAAATACCACATTAATAAGGATGTGACTTGTCATTGTTAGGGCATACTGTGAGTTAAAACTTAAACTTTTCAACTCGCATGTGTATTGCTACAAATTTAAAACAATGCCTTAGGAAATAATATGGCTATTCCTTAAAAACCTTAACAGAGAGTTAGCATAGGACCTGGATATTGATTCCAGAATAAATAATGAAAACCAACAAAACACATGTCTGCACAAAAACTCATACATGGGTGGGAATAGCAGCATTACTTCTAGCAGCCTGGATGTTTGTGAAATGATGGACAAGCCAACAGAATGTGGTATGTCCATGTGATGGAGTATTATTCTGTCACGAAGAGGAACAAAACACTGATATATGTTAAAACATGGGTGAAACTAGAAAAGTGAAATAGGTCAGACACAAAAAGATCACACATTGTGTGGTTCAATGTACATGACATGTCAAGAACAGGCAAATCTATAGAGACATAAACCAGTGTAGTCATGGATAGAGGTCGAGAGAGAGAGAGGAAAGACTAATGACTGATAACACATATAAGATGTCTTTTTAGAGTGAGGGAAAGGTCCTGAAATTTGGACTAGGGGGATTGCTCAGTGGGTAAAGGTACTTGATTGCAAAGACATTCCATGCTTAATTCCCCAGTGCCCTCGTAAACCCCGATTCACAATATGGCTAAGGCATCTGGAATTCATTTGCAGTGTCAAGAGGCCCCAGTGTGTCATGCTCTCTGTCTCTCTATCTCTCTGTCTTTGTCTCTTGCAAATAAATAAATAATAAAGAAATAAAATTACACCCACCATGACTCAGGGAACTGAGCAGAAGAGGAGGCAAAAGAATGTAAGAGCCATGATGGGGGAGAATATCCAGAGACTTTACCCCCCTCAACAACAACACACAAAGAGGGGGGGGGACCTGGCTGACTACTGTGCTACCCATAACTCCCCAACCCACAGGTTGATCCAGCAACCCCACTGAGGAGGATACCCAGTGTGTTGGGGACAGGGAGGCGGGAAATGGGATACCAACACATTATTTGCATATACAATGTATCTAATTTTGGAATATATATATATATATATATAATTCAAAAGAGAAAAGGTCCTGAAATTCAGTGGTAATCATGCTTACACAATTCCACGAATATATCAAAACCATCAAATTGCAGAATTTGAAAGGATAAGTTAAATGATATATGAGTTTTCCCAATAACTCTTTTTAAAATACTTTTTTAAAAAAAAGCAAAGGCTAATTTATTCATAAAGCTTCTTTCAGCAGTGGGATTTCAGCTGTCCCCGTCACATATGCAAGTGGTATGTACTCCAGCAAAATGCTCAGAAAGACACATGATTTCTAGCAGACTAACTGGCATAGAAGAGGTATTTATCTATTTTTGAAGGAGGGAACGATTGAAAATTTGAGAAGAGAAATACATAGTATGTATGAAAGCTGAATATGAAGGTAAAACCGTGAATAATACCTTTTTCTAATTCTGTATGTACTGTTGCATACCGAAGCTATGACTAATCTTCTGTACCTAGGCATATGTCAATTTTCTACAAAAACTTAACTGCTCTTGCAGTTTTAAATATAGTTAACATATAAGAAGAGGTGCATTACCTATTTTAATTTAAATGTTTGTCTTGTGGAAAAACTAAAAGGTATCAGAAAATCAAGGATATAAGATCTTAATTGATAAAGGGAATATAAATATATGTAAGTATATAAAATATTAATAAATATAAAATGCAGTAAAGTTTCTAGGATTAAGAATATTTTTATCAAATTCATGTTAACTCTTCAAGGTCTTTCCTGGACTATAATATTCTAACATCCAACAAAAAAATTGAGACTTCTTCGCATATCATTTTAAAACCTTTCAGACCTAGGGAAAATTCAATATTATTATTTAGCTAAAAAGGGCTCACTCACCCAAGGATATTTACATTTAATGTTCCTTATAAGCTGATATATTTTTGGATGAAAGTACATTTTGGATTAGGATTGACCTGCCTAACTCAAAATACACACAAAGAACAACATAAAAACAAGTTCAGTGAACAAAAAAAAATACACAATGGCATAAAGCCAGTATTGAGTGTTTTGAGGGTTTGTGTTCTTTTTGCCCACAAGGAGTAACAGATTTTCCAAATGTCCATGGTTATCTTTGACTGGCTCTAAAACGATGCTAGAGAAAGTCTTTCCCCCTAAATGATCTCTACTCTGTCAATTTGCAGTGCTGTATCTCCAGCAGAGTTGTTCATATAGCAACTGAAATACAAACAATATATGGTGGCCAGAAGGTTTCCAAATGTGGAAATTAGCAATAGATTTAGAAGCTTGTCTTTTCCTGAAAGAGGAAAAAAATCTAATATTTTCCTCGAGAAAGGCCACAGATTATTTGTAGAAGTTCAAGGGCAAGGTTAAAATGTTAGACAAATATTAATTCCAGTTTTCTATATGCAGTGCACAGGTGCAACTTGAACAGCATATAATACGTTATAATCATTAAATTCATTCAACCGGACCTTAGAGAGTTAAAAACATATATTCTGAGGAACAGGACTCCTCGGTCCAAAGAATGAGAATGAAACAGTGCAGAATATTTGTGTATCAAGGTGATTCCATTTCCAACTGGGAAAACAGGACTGTTAACACCCTCGTCCCCTGACAACTGTCCAATTATGTATATCACACTTGGCCTACTGTTTGCCGTAGAAGTAATCAATAAAGGATGTGGTTGAGTGAACATAGATTTTGGTTGAACCAATGCATGAAAACTTAATCATTTACTCAGAGAGAAGAAATCAAATAGAGAAGAGATGGAAGGGCCACTTTGGGGTTTGCTGGGTGTACCATCAACTTTGTGGGACCCAGATGAGAGTAATAAGGCAAATAGGATCAGTGATAGGAGAAAATGTAAACGGCTATTCTTAATTTCATGAATTAATAGAAATGTTTTCCATGTATTTTTGGGGTCATTTTTAGCAAATTTTGCATCGAAGCCTGGATGTTCCATTTTAAAGAATATATGAAAATTACTAGGGCGTGTCATTTCTTTCAAGCAAGAAGAAATTAATTTTCAGCTATAACACAAAGGCAATTTTCACACTTGAAACTTTGTAGTGATTGATTTAAAGATCTCTACTGTGGAAAGTTTTCTAGGAAGTAATTTAATTCAAGTTTGTGAGAAAAAAAATTTACAGCTGGTATGAAATAAACCCAGAGTCGGGCAAGTTGTGTCCAATGTATCATGAACACAGTTTTGAGATATTTTTCTACAGCCTTTTCTGGAGTCATTCTGATTGTGTGGAAGAGTTTAGTAGATTGTTGTTTTAGGAAATTGCCACATAACCACACACATAATTTTCTATAAGGAAAACAGATTGTTTTCTTCCCTGTGTATTTATTTGAACTGTTTATCTGTTTCAATAATAATAATAATAATAATAATAATAATAATAATAATAATAATAAATTTACTTGGTAATTTCTCAATTCACCTTTTCTCTACCTTATGAACCACCACTCTGGCTTTTGTAGCAGTGTCATGAGGCAATTTTAGAACATCAATTCTTTTCTTCACTACTATTCCAACTAAAAGGGAAAAGACATTGTATATGCTTATTTTCTTTAATGCTTCATCAACTCCATGCAGCTCATATTCAGATCACCAGCAAAAATAACAAAATGTGTTGCCTATTAAATTCCAGTTTAAATAAGACCAAGTCTTGGTCAAGCACATCAAATCCCCAGTCCTGAGAGAATGCGGTGTGTTTCCAATTGAGGTTTTAGTAAAAATTCTTTTAACCATTATTCCTGCACACTGAGCTAATGGCCTGGCACAAACACTTATCCTAGGCATGGTAATTCTCTTCCATTTCCTTTAAACAGATAAAATATGTTTATAGAGGCAGGTCTGCCATTAGTAAAAATGGGGTGAATGCATGGGAAAGGAAAAAAAAGATTTAGGGGTGATGCTAAGCTCCATGCACAACTTGATTTCTCAGCTGCCAGCACCATAATCTCCTCTATGTTGGCTGGGTTCTTTTATTTTATTTTATTATTATTTTTTTTTGCATGCTGTTGCTAACCTGACAGCTGAAGGCTGTGAAAGTGATAACATATATGTACATGTGTCTTTACCTATGTGTGTGCCTGCTTACTGAAGTTTATATCAAGTCCATCATGCAGCATTTTCTAAAATGACCACAAAATGTTAATCAAAAGATTTAATGGACTTGATTATTTTAATCAAGGCTTTTCCACGGCGCTGTTATCTACCTGTGCTTTGAAGCATTCAGAAGATTTCAATGGATTATATTCTTCAGTTATTTTGCACAGACATTGGAAACATAGGTTTAGGCTTCTCCGAATGCTTCTCCATGCTGCCAAGTGGCAGATCCGCCTTGGAAAGTTCATAGCCTTGAGACAATTTTCCCTGTGACCTCAAAAGAAGTGTCCCTGCACTCCCTGTGTGTTGCAGAATGTCATAAACTGAGGGACTCTCCTCTACCATACCTAGTAATCATTGACAACTTCATTGCAGGTTGGTAGAAGGGAATTCGAAGTGGCATCAGTTTCATTTGACTTAAAAGTGAAATGAGGGTACAAAATCTGCAACAGGATTGTTCCTGTCCCTAAGAAGAGCACACTCCACTTCCTGACCCCACGCAGATACAACTGTATCCTTTCTCACCCCAAACTTGAAATAATACTATGTATCCCCCCAAAAAACAATAGGTTACCTATTGCTGTCAAAATTTATCAGTTGATCACTCAGTGTTCCCTTCAGCTTTGGCTAGATTGATCAGAAATTCAAATTCTTGGATATGGACTAAAATATTATTTTTTATTAATTAAAAACTTTGTTGTGTTGTCACATCCTTTCCTCTTCCTTCCCTCCCCCATTCCCTGAAGGTCCTCCTCAGAGGGTTAGTCACTATGGGGTTCTGGGTTATGAGTTATGAGAGAAGCTAAACTAAAATATCCTTGATGTGTTGTAAGGGGAATAGTTGAATAGAATTTGAGCCCAACCTCATGTACCTAGAAGTTTCCAAAATAAGAACAAAGACCACTGGCAATTGCATCTGTCCTGTGACATAGCAATTACTTAGTAAATGTTTGTAAAAGAAAGCACGGGTTTTTTCTCTTTAGTTATATTGCATACAATGAAAATTACATTTTTTAAAAAAATTATTTTATAAAGACGTTCAGGGATGCATGGATGTCCCTGTGCAGGCCAAGGCCAGGCTTGTCATTACAAAGATAAAGAATCCAGTCATTTCTACTGACTTGTGATGGTGATAACAGCAGAGACAAGTCATTTAATAATGGAAATAAATTGGATAAAAGAGCACAGAGTTGATTTGTTCCAAATAGACATTGAACTGAATACTGAATCGTGTCTTTATTGTGACTAGGGAAGGTGGTCTTCTGGGGACTACTGACCATCTGCACATGAAGAAGTCACTTGGCTTCCTTGCCCATGGCTAGCCCTGTTTCTCTTTAAATGCCCACTCTCCTTATCAACATGTCTCTTCCTGAGATTGGGTTTCTTGTTGTTTTTCATTTGTATTTGTGTGTGGTGTGTGTGCACACGGGTATGGATGTGCATGTAGAGGCCAGAGGTTGACTCAAAGTCTCTGTTCTTTGAGACAGCATCTTGCTGAACCTAGAGGTCACCGATGTGGCAAGTCCATGAGCCCTGTCTCTGCACCCCACCTCCAGTGCTGGGATTACAGGCATGAACCACTATGCCCGGCATTTTATGTTGCAACTGGGGGTCCAAAGCAGGCCCTCATGTTCATGTTGTGAGCACATTCCTCACCTAGCCACCTCCCCAGCTCAGTGGATGTTTGGGTTGGTATTTTGTAGGACACTTTCCATTTCATTGGTACTAATATTCTACGTAGCGATTCTTACATTAATAAATGATACATCATGATTCCACCTCCAGTTCATCACGTATGTAAACATGTGAATGCCCTCCAAATAACAGTTTTACTTTTAGAAACACCACCCTTTTATATATTTAAGTGAAATATGGATATGACGAAGTTAGAATTTATCTACTTCTACTACTAATCTTGTAAACAGACTATATTTCAAATATACGATTACATACTGAAAAACCAAGATTAACCTTGATAACTTGTTGGCACTGTTAGTCTATCTTGGTTTCAGTCACAGCTCTGCTGCACAGTGAATTACATAAAGCACACAATGACTGCAATACGATACAATAAAATACATGTATTTTATACCAAAAGCGATGTTATCAGAAGCTGTTCAAGTGTACTTTTATTAGCTTTTCTGTTTTGAATGGAACATTGGGAATATTGGTTTGGTACCCTACTGCTTACCCAGGGACACTGGAAGGAGAGCTGTCTTAATGGACGAAGCATGAAGAAAGCATAAATGGAAACTCTCCTCCAAGCAGAGATCTGGAAAGGTTACTGAAGCGTATTGCACAGTCCTGTGCTCTCTGCTTTCTTAACCTGTGAGTGTGACCTGATTTTTTTCTTCTTCTCCCCTTCATTCAAGGTCATTGGTAAACTTACAGAAAAGCAAAAAGGAAATGACATATGAGAGGAATAGGCAAAGACTTCAGAGGCCTCTGTTAAAATATCGCACTGGTTTCAGATGATGACGGAAGGGTCACTTAAGAAGGACACTGCTTAAAATTTAAGCAGGCAGTAATGGAAAGCGACAGACCTCAAACAATTTAAGTCTTTCACAGCTGGGTGAATCTACAGTGACAGCAGGAGGAGGATGTGCTAACTTACCTCTGCAGGACCTTGGCGATGGCTTCATAGGCTCTCCCCAGGCTCAGGTCATCTTCCAGGTCTGCGGAGATCTTTCTGTAATTGTGAAGCACCTATGGGGAGAGACATACACACTCAACATATAGCCCAAACAGATCCACTCATGTTCCATTTCATAACACAGATGAATAAAATTAATAGTTGTTCTTAATATCTCTATATTTTTTTTGCTTATTAAAAATTCATGTTGGCTTGGTTTATTTTTATCTATAGGATAGCTTGTTTCATGACAATCTCTTTGAGGTCTTACTTTTGTAAAAAAATCATTCTTTTCTTGTACCATTCTGAATCTTCCAGTTTATATAACTTAGGTGCGAATAAATAAGTGAATGGTTTACAACATTATTTTAAAAGATGAGAAGTGTTATCTAAGGTACCATAAGGCAGATTATAATGTTCCACTATGATGGTTTAAATATCACTTTTCTTTCTATAAATAGCTATTTGAAAAGAATGAATTTAGGTGCTACGCCTTTCCATCATTTTATTAGATGTTTTTCTCACAAAGTGTATATAGTACACACTAAAAATATTCCTTACAAATGTACTTCATTACCAGCAATCTCTTTAATAATCAAAAGATTACAGCTGCCACAGCCAAACATATGATCTTAATTTAATTCAACACTGATATCAACTACGGTAGGATTTTTCTTTTTTTTTTAATCTCCCGTCTCAATGGCCAGAAGGTGAAAAATTATATAAAACAAAAATCCCTTTTCTTTCTTCTCCTTTTATTGTTACTTGACCCAACCTATTACACACATGAGGACACAGGAAGTCTCCAAAGACCTCTATGGAAATCCTTTTTGCACATTTCTTAAGAAAGAATTAGTGAAAGTCATTTTGTGGCATTTGAGAGAGGGAGTTAGAGGGAGTGGGCATACATATGCCCTGTGTATTCCTGTATGAATTTAACAGTGTAAAAGGCTTAAGTAGTAAGGCAAGGTTGAAATTTATTTTTACATCTTTTTTTCTCTTATTTCTTTTATTCACCCTCCTCCACTGACATCTCTGCTTTCTTAAACCCCACTGCTGGTCTCCTTCCTCACCTAAAATAATCCCTCCCTCTGCTTTCATCACACATTCATCTTTACTTCACCAAAGCTAACATTTAGGAATTAATTTAAGAGGCCGTTGTGATACCTTATAAAAGTAGGTTTCATATGCTTTACCAATGACTACTGGTGCTAAAATTTAGTCACTGACCCACATGAACCCCTGAACTTAATTTCTGCAAAGCTTACAAAGTTCTGGTCTTTAAATTTTACTTTTTCTGACATATATTGAATGCACATTGTCCTATATTTAATAAGGACATTTGCATACAGATATATAATATACTTTGAACATATTCCTCCCCCATAGTCTCCAACCCTTCCTTTTCTCCCAATTCCTGTTAGACTGCTTAATTTCCCTAAAGAGTTTCATTACTACTTTCATGCCATAAAGCCATACATGATTTTATGTATCTATATGTTAAATCTAGGATCCACAAATGATAGAAAACACTTAATATTTGTTTTTCCGAGATTCTGACTGAATATCCTTTGTATGAAAATCTCCAGTTGTAGCCATTTTTTTCCCACAAGTGGCATACTTTCCCTCATTTATATGGCTGAATGAAACTCCATGCTACCACATATACTATGGCTTGTTTACCCATTCCTCTGTTTTTGGACACCCACCTTGTTGGTTCTATAGCTTAGCTATTGTGAACAATGCTGCAATAAACATTGGTGTGAAAGTATTT
This sequence comes from Zapus hudsonius, assembly GCA_004024765.1. Lineage (NCBI taxonomy): Eukaryota > Metazoa > Chordata > Mammalia > Rodentia > Dipodidae > Zapus > Zapus hudsonius. The sequence continues at coordinate 26,337 of PVHP010005065.1, forward strand.
CTGTGATATATTGCATTGGAGTTCTTGGGATAAATATCTAGAAGAGGTACAGCTGGGTAATAAGTCAGTTCTAACTTTTCCAGGAACTTCTAAACTGAAGTCCAAGGCAACTGGACTAATTTGGATTCCCAACCACAGTGTATAAGGGTTTCCTTTTGTCTACATCTTTGCCAATATTTGTTTATTGTTTTCTTTATTGCAGCCATTCTGACTAGAGTGAAATAGAATCTCAATGTAATTTTAATTTGCATTTCTCTGAATGATGCATTTAAAAATATATTTAATGGACATTTATATTTCCTCAATGAAAACTATTAATGTCATTAGCCCTTCTATTGATTGGGTTGTTTGATTTCTTATTTAAATTTTTGAGTTCTTTGTATATTCTAGATATTAACCCTCTGCCAGATGTGTAGCTAGCAAAGATTTTTCTCTTATTCTGTAGGCTATCTCTGGACACATCTGTTTCTTTGGCTGTGCAGAAGGTTTTTAATTTCATGAAGTTCTATTTGTCAATTGCTAACACATTTTTTTTTGAGTGAGCAGAGTTCTTTTCAGAAAGTCATTTCTTATGCCCATATCTTGAAGTGTTTTTCATATTGGTCCTCTAACAGGTTCAGAGCTTTGAGTCTTACATGAAGGTCTTTGATCCATTTGGAGTTTTAATTATGTACAGGTTGAGAGATAGTGGTTCAGTTTCATTCTTCTACATGTGACTACCCAATTTTCTAAAACACCATTTAAAAAAATGTTAATTACTTGTGTGTGTGTGTGTTTGTGTGTGTGTGTGTGTGTGTGTGTGTGTGTGTGTGTGTGTGTGTGTGTTGGGGAACATGTGCTTGTTAGCATCTTCCTAGAAAAGAATTCATGCAAAATAGGTATTTTGTCTTGGTGTCAAAAGTCCAACACAAAGTCTAATGTAAAAATCAATCTTACCTACTTTTAATAGTAGTTGAGGTATAATCTACAAATTAACATGTATTGATCAACTGAAATCAATCAGAAAAAATAGTCAGAGTGGACCATTTTTATAAGGCACACAAGAAATGCCTGTGACTCAGTCAGTTCCTATGGAAACCCAGAGGATACTTGATTAAATAGACTGAGGTTATGCAATATTTAAAATATTTTTTAAAAAAATTTTTATTTATTCATTTTTAAGCAGAGAGATACAGAGAGAGAGAGAGAGAGAGAGAGAGAGAGAGAGAGAGAGAAAGAGAGAGAGAGAATGCACTAGGGCCACCACTTTGTGGGTCTGGCTTATGTGGGTCCTGGGGAATTGAACCCGGGGCTTTAGGCACTGGAGGCAAGTGCCTTAACCGCTGAGCCATCTCTCCAGCCCTTAAAATATTTTTGTTTATTTATTTGTGAGAAGAGAGAGGGAGAGAGGGAGAGAAAGAGAGAGAGAGAGAGAGAGAGAGAGAGAGAGAGAGAGAGAGAGAGAGAGAGAGAGAGAAAATGAGCATGTCAGAGCCTTTTGCCACTCCAAAAGAACTCCAGATGTGTGGGACCCAGCTGACAGGCATGGACGACACAGAGTTAAAGGAAAGTTGAGACTGGCCTGAAACCCAACCCAGATTATCTCATCCTGAGACCGGCAGGAGTTTTGGCTGTCTCCTTCCCTCCCAAAACCTTGAGCCACCTGGTGGACCCCAGCAAACCCTGATAACTCCAGGCACTTCAAGGCCCGAGTTTATTGGAGTTCACATAATTCAGCTATAAGGTAATAACAAGCCCAGACAATGAGAAAGTTTGAAGGTCACAGCTCCTCTACAGCCACCGCCCTCTGTTACATGCCTAAAGTCACGTAACTCCCACCGCCTGGGTCTGAGAAAGTCCCCCCAATAATCTATCTATGCAAACCAGACATAGACAGGTTACTGGCCCCTGACAATCCTTTCATGAGACATCCACATGCTACCTTGCCCCCACCAATCCCCTTCTCTGTTTTCCTCCTGCCTCTCCTCCTCCCTCCTAAATAAAAACACCCTCCCCAATCTAATAAACCAGCTCTTCACTGCAAGTGTCTCCCGGGTGGCTATGCTGGTAGGCTCACCACTGTCCCAAGACTGTCCACCCAGATGGATGAGCTGGGGTGTTAGTGTACAATGACCTCCCATAAGTAATCCATGGACCATAGTGATGCATATCGGTGACTTTGTGTATCCGGTTTTAGCTGGGTACTGGGGAATTGAACCCAGGGCTGGCTGACTTTGCAAGTGTGCTCCTTTAACCAATGGGCAATGCTTAAGACCACCACTCATGAAGAAGCTTTGGATCCTAAGAAATTGAGCTTTTGGCATTTGTTTCTCTCTCTGCTTTCTATTTCCTTATTTCTGACTCTGGTGTGATCCCTCTCCTATTTGCCCTTCATTTACACAATATTAAAACAGAAAAATACTCTAGCAATTCTGGCCTTTAAGTTCATGTACACAGACCTCACTTTTCCTTTAATGGGTAATTCCTCTGCTCAGGTAGCAATTTTAAGAAAACATAGTCCCTGTTCATTTATTTGTAAAGACTGAAATATATACAGTCACAAGCACTCACAGGAAACCATGTAGAGATCTCATACACATCTCACTCGAGGTTCCCCAATGATAACTTCTTACACAATTCTAGAACAAATCACAGTCAGGGAATTGATGCTGACATAATCCACTGGCCTTAGCAGGTTTCATTAGCATTACATGTGTGTGTGTGTGTGTGTGTGTGTGTGTGTGTGTGTGTGTGTGTGTGTTTTGTGAGCTATTTTAGCACAAGTAGATATATTTATGTAAACACCACAAACATCAAAACACACATAAAACCTCAGTCACTAGAAGTATCCCTCCTGCTACTCTTTTCCAATTTCATTTTTCATTTTCTGCTTAGAAGAGAAAAGGGAATGATAGAGGCATTTTAATACTCTGGTCTCTATTCCCTGGGTGATAAGTCTACCTTGGGAAAAATTCTGAACTATATGGTTCCCATTGTCTATTCTTTTGGTGCAGCTCCATTAGCTTGCATCTTTGCATTTTTACCATGGAAATGTCCTCACCTAAAAATTTCAGGAAAAAAGCATGTACTTAAACCTATTCCTTCATTGATGTGAATGACTCAAAGATCATTAATTGACATTCAGAAACAATTGATGTTTCAAAGAAAATGTGTGCCTGACACCAATCATTTCTTTTTGGTGGTGTTTTATGCGATCTCACAGAGTGAAATAGTGTGTGGAATGAACAAAGGTTTTGAAAGATGCTAGCCTTGTCTTGAAAGACAACCTAGGAAATCTCTTTAGCAGGTACTGGCTTTTAGAATTTCCTCTCACTCATTCTCTTTCACTCTCTCCCTCCTTTCTTCCCCTCCTTTTTGTCTTCTTGGTCTATGTCTGTGCCTTTTGGTTTTCTAGAAGCTTCTTTTGTTTGTTTACAGTGTTCCTTGTGACAGTAGTGTGGATGAGGTAGAGAAGAGGAAGAGGCATGTGTAGCAGCAGCTGTGACATCTGTAAAGATACTGCTGTGCTGGTTTCCTTCTCCCTGGTTACTACTTTCTTCATATCATTCAGACTTTAGAACCAGTGTATCATGCAAAGAACTCTTCTAGCACATTCAATCAGAAGCGATGGAATCCTAGGTCTGCTCTTAAATGATCTTTGTATCTAATGGGGTAAATTAACATTCACTGACACCATACTGGGCTATAAAAGGGTATAAAAGGGCTAAAAATTTAGTCCAAACACTCTATGTCATAGCAGAAATGCTGAATGTCTTATAAGATCCAAGCCTTGTTCCAGCTGCTGGAACAAGAAGTATTCCTGTCCTCATGCACTTTCATTATATTTGAGGTAAGGAGAGATGATTGGTAAGGAAATAAATAAGAGAGCACATTTCAGAAACTTGTAAGAACTTTGAAGCAAAGATGACCAGGAGAGGCTTCGTATGAGAAGAGAAAGTTAATCTTCATTTGAAAGGGATGAGAGGAATGGGTCAGGAGTTAGAGGGGAGCTTGAGTGAATTTTTGGACATGAAATTGAATGACACAATGAGGAAAAAAAGAGTTTCCAGGGTACATAGATGCAACCACATCCATGAGGAAATTTTACTTTAAAGTTTGTCTAGTAATGTGGAGCAAGTAACATTTAACTGGAAACATTAAACAAAAAACTGAAATTGGAATTTATTTTTAAAATATTTTATGTGTGTGTGTGTGTGTGTGGGAGATAGTGTGTGTATTCATGTCTGTGAGAATACAGTGCATATGGAGGCCAGAAGTTGTCATTGGGTGTCCCCTCAGTCATTTCCCACCTCTCTTTTGAGACAGGGTCTCTCACTAAAGCTGGAGCACATGGATTCAGCTAGACTAGCCAGCCAGCTAGCAAACAGAGTTTCTTCATTTCTGCCTCTCCAATGCTGGGATTAAAGGTAAATGCCACCACACCCAGCTTTTGTGACACTGGAGAATTAAACCAGGTCCTCATGCAAGAACTTGACTGGCTGAGCCACGACACCAGCCCAAAGCAAAGCTTTGCTTCTTGTTGGAAAGGCAACATAGGCAATTCACTTCATATCCTTATTCTATCCTAAAAAGTAACCCTTTGTGGGGATTAAAAAAAAAATCACAACTTCTTTCTCCTGCCAGGGCAGCTCAATACATTTGGTTAAAATACCTCATATTCAAGATGGCACAGTGGAGCTGTTCTGTTTCCACTATTGCGAAAATCTGAATTTGAACTTCGTTGTTCCTGTGCTGGTGAAAGGAGAGGCAATACTTTTCTTTCACTTCCTTATATATTACTGGGCATGCTCAGTTCCAACCAACACTACCAGACCATCTGGGGAGGGTGGGCAGTGACCTGAATTCTACATGGGCCTCTGGCCTTACAGATGACCCTCTCTACTGTTGTTTCTATGAAAAAATAACCGATAGAAACCATCATAGGAATTGATTCTCGGTCTTTTGGCTAAGATTAAGTAAAACCACCATAGGAAATTAGTTCTAGAATTGAGGGCATTTGAAATGGGAATTTTGTAAATTTGAAAAAAAAAAAAACCTCCAATGAACTTCACTCTTCTTTGTTCTTTTAGACTTCATATTTTGGGGACTTAAAAACATATAACTTCCTTTCTCATCTTGCTAGTCCCCAACTCTTTCTTCCTTAGCTGGTCCAGTATTTAAATTTGAAGAGACCCCCCTACTCAGAAAGCACAAGCCAAACACTAGAGGGTTCTCCTGAGATAATTCAACTCCTCCCCTGAGTATTCAAGTTTTATGTCAATATCCTAGGGAATGACAGGTCTGCTACTGAGATGGGTGACTTGTGTCCAGAACTTTCATCTCTCTGAGCTGCTTTCCTGAGATGTAAAATGGAAATTAATAAAAACCTATCATGGAGGGGTGTTAGAGGGTTCCAATGTAATGTAGTATTTATAATATTTACTAAGGATTTGTGTGAGGTAACTGCTTAATTTTCCCTAATTCTTATCTAATCCAATAGCTCTCAAATGGGGATATTTGGCAACCTCTGGAGATAGGTTGCTCTGATGTTGGCAGTACTATTGGTGTATAGTGGGTACTATTAAACACCACACACTACACACCACACAGCCCTGTAACAAAGAATTATCCAGACTGAAATGTGAGTAGAGCCACTGTGGAGAAACCCTGATCCAGCCTTTGCTTGAATAATATTCCTGATTGGAAACTCTAACCCTGGGAGGCTGGCCACTCCATCACCAGACAGCTACAAGAGAAAACTACTGGTTAAGTTGAGCCAGATCTGCACCTCCCACCTTCTAGCCAAGGTTGTGTTTTGCGGTGCAACAAGACAAATCTGTCCATCTTCGCAGAGCAGCTTCTAATACGGAAAAGTGCCCGTTTTCCCTTGCCCCACCCCAGCCCTTACGGTATTCCCATTTCAATACTATAAATACTCTGAAATGAGTGTGATTGAACCTGTCCAGTTCAGCAATGTTTAAGTGGCTCCTTTCTACCTTTGTCCACCAGCCTATAAGTACTAGGAGGGTCGACATAACCCACCTAGATAGAAATCATCTGTAAAACCGTAAAGGGCACCAACAGTTTTGAGTTCACTGTCTGGGGTACATTTTCCCCACTTTCCTCCTTGCCCTTCCTTCATAAAGAGACAGCAGAGCTGGCGTTTGTCATACCCTTCCCCCTAGTGAAACCCCAGATTGTGCCATGTCACTACAAACGTTCAGTGTTGCTCTCACCACACCGCATTACTTTGAGGAAACAGAAGGACGATGATACAGATTTATACGCACACAACAAGAAACATGGAAACTGCAAAGGAAAAAAAAGCAGGTTTGCCACTGTGAGCTTGAAATCATTGTCAAATCTTGTTGGAAACAGACTTATTCTGATTTCTGGCACTCAATCGCCCTTTAGCCGTTTCACAGTTGGTGAGCAGAAAGGGTGTTTCTGCCTCATTTACAGTGTCTGAACATGATTCAGACCATCAAGTGCAACATTAGTCAAAGAAATCAGTGGCTAATGACTTGTGACAGATGCCGTGGTGACAGGCTGAGACCAGTCTGGGCATCACCAGCATTCAAGGGTATCTGACCAGATCCCATAAGAGGCGTTAGTTAAAGACGACATACATGAGGATCTTGTATCACGTGCTTTCTGAAAATACAAATATCCTGACATGCAATTAATACAGTAATGCTGTGTATATATGATAACTATGCTACAGAGTGAACAGCAAGGAAACTTGAGCGTGTCACTCTGTAATGATGCAAGAGCAACATTACACTCACGTATCTTATAGAATACGTTGCATTTTCTGAAGCTCTCTAAAGTTGGAAGTAGTCTAATTAACTGTTATTAATATCGGTTATTTAGAGTATATACTCTTTGTCTTCGAAACCCATTTCTCATATGTGAGTCCATACACTGATGGTGTACATTGCCTAACACACAGAGCTGTGTGTTTAGAAGGACTGAGTGTGACAAGGTCATTAGGGTGACCTTGTGCTTCAGTTTCTAAGTCGGGAATACCATGGGGTTGGACCATTAGTCTAAGATGATCCCATCCAATATAGGGTTTGAATTTTAGGAACTTAAGAAATGTTTTTCTTGTTTTCAATAATTTATTTCTGGCTTAAAAATCCCTGATCAACTTATTTCCTTTAAGAACCAAATAATGAATCTTTTCATTTCAATTGAAATTTGAGTTGTATGTGTTCTCCTCATTTGAAGAGTCTTTACTGTTGAAGAACTAAGTTTTAAAAACATCTGTCCCTACCCAGTGAAGTTGATGCCAGTAAGGAGAGCTGAATTTATGATGGCAATCAGTTAATATCAAGTAGCAATTAACGCAATGATCAGTACTCTTCAAAATAGCAAGCTTTTGTTTGAAAGCACAGGAACTTTAATTTGATGAAATGTAAGGTTACTTTTAAATTTCCCGTGCTGAATTAGAATTGCTGATTAATCTTCTCCATGCTCAGAATTCATATCACATTCTCCACAGCTTTGTAAGGATAGGAATGCATCTAGGAAAATGTCCCATCTTCTTTCACCTAGAACCCCCTCTCTATAATCAAGTGCTCAGATGACTCTCAACTTCAAAAATAAGACGAAAATCCCAAATAGTTAGAAATAATAGTTTTCCTCAACAGTAAATCAAAACATATTGCTCCAAATGGTCATTACCAAAATTGGTCGCTACAGTTTTGTACTATGGTAATGAGAGATGCATTTCTGAAGTGTCTTTACTGTCTCTCTCTGTGGTTACTTTCTGTAGAAAGCACAGTGACATTTATCCTGTACAGCCCAATCATAGTGTGAGTTATTTTTACAGCTACTCAAAAGAAAATACTTCCCTGCCCTTAACCTTGTGCAGAGAAAATCCATTGGAGGCCTACTTTTATATTTTGCTTGGAGACCCTTGGCCAAAGGGTAGTCAATTTATGGGCAATCCAGCAGTCTACAAGGTGGCCTGAAATAAAATGTTCTGCTCAATGGAAGATTACAGGGATGAGCTAGTTCAATCACATCCTCTTAGGAAATCCATACGATGGAGCAGTGAGTCCTGGCCGAAGTGAGAGTCGTTCAAAAATAAATGAACATCAAGGGAGGAAATGAGTCAGTCAACAGAGTGAATCAACTATTGAGGGGATAATGAGAGACATTTGCTCTTCTTCCCAAGGAGAACTAGGGCCCAAGAATCTTTCCTTCTCAGTGATACCCACTTTAGGCTTCTCCTGGGGATTCCTAGGATTAAGGTCTGTTCATTACCATGGCATCTTTACTCTCACCACCCTTTCTTTTTTTAAAAAATTTATTTTTATTTTATTTTTTTAATTTTTATTTTATTGTCCATAAAGAGTTACAATGTTTAGTGGGCAAACAATGAGTTGTTATCCCCAATTCCCCGATGCCCCCCTCCCTCATCCCCAATCAGCTGGATATCCTCCTCTATGGGTCATCTGGATCAGTTCTTGTGACAGGGGACCATGGATAGCCTAGTATTCAGCCAGGTTCTCCTGGCCCTAGTATGTTGTTACTGAGAGTTGCCATGCCTCTGGACAGTCTCCCCCACCACGGCTCTCACAATCTTTCCGCCCCCTCTTCCGCATAGTTCCCTGAGTCGTCACCACCCTTTCTTAATATAAACGAATCTCTTCAAACCAAAAAAATAAAACAGAAATACTTCAAGACAAAATGGTCATTTAGAGCTCAGGTGACAGGTGAGTAACTTCCTCCAGGTTTATCAGTGACAAATAACATAGGCTTATTGTGTCCATGGCAAGAGAAACAGACCAGTAAACACAGGCGATTTCATTATCAGAATGAGAACAACGACGAAAAAAATGTGGTTTGTTTCCCCATATATTGCTTTAATAGAGAAACTGTAAAGTCCAATTGGTTGTGTTTCTGTGAGGATGAGAAATGAGTGTGACAGATGGCCCCACGATGGCTGGGATGACATTAACAGTGGTATCGGTTTTCAGGTACTTAATGGGAACTAAAGGTGTTGGTGACACAGTCAAGTGAAATGCAAGCTGTCACTCACTTTGCTCGTGCAGAAAAGCCAACATTGGCGGACTGGGCTGAACGCTGTGTGCTTCCACTCTAGCCTGGTAGACATCTCTCCCTCCACCATGACCTCAGCTTGCATGTCTCTGTGTGCCTGTATTGATCTTTCTCTTTGCTCCCGGCTCCTCTGGTGCCTGTGAACCTGGACCACCATTCCTTTGTTTGATTCCAGCCTAGTTATTAATATTCCTCTCTCTTCAGCTAGATGGTAAGCGACATGAGGGCAGGGACACTATCTGCCTTGTTCTCCATTGCCCCTTGAATTCCTAAACCTATGTCATCACCAGATATGAATAGATAAGGTAGCACCTTTGCAAGGTATCAGTAGGGAAGTACCTGTCGGACACTTATGCACTGATGTAGCTATAATCAGCTGTGGTGCACACAGATATTTGCCTGAGAGCCTATAGCTATGGTGAGTAGAAAAATGTGTGAACGTTCTTCAATTCACAATCGGCCCTGGAGAGTTGAAGTTTCGGTTTGTTCATCATCCAGATTCCTAAAAGGAGATAAATGAATTTCAAAATAACCCAGGCACTCCCTATCTAAGCTATGACTACTTTACCTAGTCATGTAATCAAACAAATAATGGTTTCCCCCCACTATGTGCCAAACTGGTCATTATGCTAGCGGGGATAGGTGGGTGAGAGGAGAACTGTGTGAACACAGTTGTGCTATCTTGTGAGTGATTCTTCTTGTCTGTGAATCGAATGTATTTTCTTCCTAAGGAACAAAAGGAGTTGGAGAGGTCTGCTGTACAAAGCATGGTCATAGCAAGCGTCTCAAAACCCCTTCTCATAGCCACTGACCACCTTCTTCCATTTGGGAGCATGAACTCTAGCACCACTGACACACAGGAAGGGTTCTAGAATGTTCTACATTTGTAACTACTTAGCAGGTTTTAATAAGCACAGACACTACCAATATTTCTATATTTCTGCCTGAACCCATTACCAGGAGGAGATTTATCTCTCCCTGAAGGTAAAACCATCATTTCTGCATAATTCCTCATGCTGGGTTTCTTTCTCATTGAAGGCATGATTCAAAAAAAATTCATCCTGGTTTCCTTTTCTCAGAAATCCATGAAAGCTTTGCAAAGCATTCCGCACATACTCTGTGTGCAATGGGATCCTTTCCACCACAGGCAATTATTCTGGTAAACTGGGTAACCCCTCATTCAGGTCTGTGATGTCCTAGTGTCCTGGGTGTGTGAACACGATTCTTTAAAATAAGACACAACCAAAAGCTAGTTGGCATGGAGGAAGGAAAAAGGCATACCTTCATATTGAAATTCTTTTTTGTATCCAACATAAACTTCATAATGGATTTTAATTCACTTAACTTGGGCTGAATGACTGTCAGTCAAAAATTCTAGAAATCACAATATCTGTGCCAATCAAAAAAAAAAAAAATAAGACACAACCTAGTAGAAAAGGCTTGGTCTGAATGCCTCCACGCCATGGAGGCTTTGTCTATGAGCCTCTCTCCGTGGATCCAGGAGGCTAGAAAACAGTTTGAATCATGTCTCTTCTGACTGGAGACCCGACACTGCCAAGAGCTTTTATCAAGTAGGTTAGAACAACTAGTAATCCGTGTCAATAATAAATGGCTGGACTCTTCAGGGACGCGGTGGCGATGTGACAGTTTTTGGTACTGCTGTCGGGGCTCTGCTACTCTTGGAATTCCCTGGCTCCCCAGTAGAGTTTTGGCCTGACAATAGACAACAGTTTAGTACTTCATTGAATCCCAGGCAGGAGGAGAGAGCCACAGCAAGCTCTTGCAGATGTTCGCATCCAATAATCTATCCATAATTGATGAAACAGGGAGGTCAGATGTAACGGCTGCTACTATCCTAGCAACAAATAAATGGTTATTGACAAAACGAGCCAGTGTGGCACAGAGCGCTGAGCGGTGACAGGCGGGAGATGGTACTGAAACATAGGCAGGGGGCTCGCAGGGATCTCCCACCCGAGCCCCAGGCAAAAGGACCACGCTGACACCGAGGCAGATGCAGGTGGCTCATCTAGGAAGAAGGAGGGGACGCTGAAGTGTAAGGAGAGACGAAGCCGAGGTGAAGAAGTAACTGGGGAGTGAGCCCCAGACAAGCCTGGGGAATAGGTAAGTGCACATGCATGCCCAGCTAAGATCATCACAAAATGCTTGCAAAGTGATCTGGATGTCCCCGTTGCTTTTGTCACACAGTGTGTCTCCGCTTGTCTGCCTGGTTGTCACACTGTGCAGCCTGGATACTTCCAAGCCAAAGTGCATGATACGGGAGACACTTTGGTACCTAAGCTTTCCTAGATTAGGGACATTCCTGGATATTCTGTTGACACCCTGTCGGCCCCCTCCAGTATATATATATATATATATATATATATATATATATATATATATATATATTCTGTGAAAATAGCTTCTGCCATTTTAAGAATCTTTTCCGAGGAGCCCAAGATGCAAAAACATGCAGCTAGAAAATTTCTCAGAAATGGAACTAACCCCCAGGTACATGCTGCTTAAAATCAAATTGATTGCCAAGAAATGTATGCAAGAGGCAAGGTTTTCTATAATAATAACCAACAAATGGTAAACAAAAACCAAAACCGAACCAAATGGTGCACTTTATTCACCCCAACCTATGCAAAGAGAATAATAAAGCATTAATTGATCATTCTTTTATTGACGGAATAAAATTCAAGACATTTAAACATAAATAAGTGGCAGAACTCCTAGACTTCCATTCCAACGCAAACAAATAAAAGTTTGTACACAGTTTACTGGGTAATATTATAAGATTAAGAATGGTAGAATGAACCAGTAGCTATTATGGCTATTGCTGGTCATAAACAGGCACTGGACAAAGGAGTTTTAAATATTAATATTCCCCAAATCACTTAAATCAGTTTAATACTCTTTAGTGGTTTATTTAGAAGTGTCATTTATTTTATTCTTTACAACTAAGGCGTCTCATCAGTTCTGGAATGACGTGGAAGCCGACCGTAGAATGACAGAGAAATTACAGCCAGTATTCTAACTTGCTTTGTCCCATAAACCAGGCAGTGGATGGTATACTTGGCATCTTGGATCTGCTTAGCAATACTCAGACACTGAGAATTGCAGGTCTTGGAATCTGTAGAGATGTTTTGGAATCACTTGTGAGGAGGTTTTCTTCCTTATTCCCACCTTCTCCCCAAACTGGGAACCCCCACACTGGGCACCCCCATTTCATAACTGAACTTTTTTGTAGTTGCCAGGAACATTCCTGTGTCCAGCTTGCTTATCTATAGTTTGAGATCATAGTAGTTCACCATGAATTATAGTCAGAATGTTAACCTTTGTTAACATGTCTGGGCTTTTGCTTATATTCTGGACTCTGGAGTTACTTTCTTTTTAAAAATTATTTATTTGAGAGGAGAGAGAGAGAAAGAGAAAATGGGCGCACCAGGGTTTGCAGGTAGCCACTGCAAACAAACTCCAGATGCATGTGCCACCTTGTGCATTTGGCTTTATGTGGGAACTGGGGAATTGAACCTGAGTCATTAGTTATTCCAGACAAGTGCTTTAACCACTGAGCCATCTATCCGGCCCTGGAGTTACCTACTTTCTACCTTACCATTGTGTACTTCTTGGCCCCAAGCTCAGTCCCACCTTACTGACACCTCTTAGTCTGGGTCAGGACTTCCATCTCTGAGGCTCATACCCTATGGTTTGGTGCCTGCCACTTGCCAATGACAATTAATACCACTGACTAAGTAAAGCCTATTGTATAGTGTTTCATGCTCATGGTTGAATCTTCACAGAGCCCGTGGGATAAGCATTGATATTTTTGGTGTTCATGAAGCACAGAGAGACTAAGTGACTTGCCCTAAGGTACCAGTAAGCTGGTGGAGGAGAAGCAGTTTGAGCGGAGACTTTTGGGCTTTGGTTTTAGGAACCACAGATTGTATGCTTGCTTTTGGATCCCTCCTGAGAAGGACCGTGTAGACCCTGGACCATCACTTACAATGACAATCTTGTGTCTCAGTTGCTTGAAGCGATTCTCTGCTCACCCACAGTGACATCCACTTCACTGTAGACAAAGACATCCGCTCCATCTTCTCACCTTCCTGCTTCCCAGCCCTGGCTGTGTCTAGTACCAGCTGCTATGTTTCCAGCACATTGCTTAACCATCGCAGTGAATACCAGCTAGGACTTTTCTGTCTTCCCTTTGCCTGAGATGAACATCTTTTAAATCAGAAGAATAACACCTTGGTTTTCAATGGCCCCGAGGCCCTCTTTTTCTTTTCTTCTTGAGTTCACCTTCTGTTATTTTCTCCTTTTGCTTCTCTGGTGCCCCCTGCCCCTCACCCCACCCCTAGGCACACTGCCAAGGAGGGCTTTGCACTGCCCATTCCCTCTTCCTTGAAGGGTTTTCCTACAAGACTCTTCATGGCTGCCTCTTCCCTCTTGGTATTTTGGAGTCCATCCTTGGGGGGTATTGCCCCCTGTTTTTACTATGCTTACTGTGTTGTCCAACACTTGTTTATTATGGTTCATTTTCACTGTCTATTGTTCCCCACGGATGGGAGCTCCATGAGGACAAAAATCTTCGTCTATTTTGTGATTAACAGGCAGAGCGTGGCCTTAGGCATTCAAAACAATGTGCTGCTGAATAATACATACAGGCTGTTCACTGCTTTCATCTTCTCAACACCCCACGGATAGGTATTTTCATCTTTTAAAATCAGGACACTGAGGCACAGAGAGATGAAGCCACTGGGCCAAGGTCATGCAACTGGAAAGTGGTCATCTGATTTCAGAGACGGTGACACCAGACAGGAGGGACTTCTGTAGAAGCAGAAATGTGGAGGCAAAGAATTTGAACATTACAGGAAATGTTTGAACTTCAACTTCAGCCACAAGCCCAAGCAGCCCTCACTGATCATGAGACAGATAAAAGTAGAAATGGACCTTTTATCAGGTCACTGGGGTGGACTAGAGTCTAGCAATTTTACATTGGTCGTGTTTGGTCATGTATGGTATTTTTCGAGAAGTTTCTTTCTGGTGTAAGACACAGATTGGTGGTCAGTTAGTCCTTAGAGGGATCATCGGACCACCTCTGTCATGATGGTGCATTCAGTCCTGGCAATAAGATTAGGGGCTAAAGAATGATTCATTCTGTACACTGCTGAAAAGGAAGGGCAGGGAAAGACTCACATGGAGACATTTAAAGGGTAAAGCGTGAGGACGTAGTCACCCCTTGTCCCAGTGATGACTGCTGACCACGCTCTTCAGCACACCTGTCACACCTTCTGTCCCCACTCGCTACCATTATGCCGTCTGATGTTACCATGCAGGTAAGGCTCAGGCCTTCTGGATCTTTCTGGTACAGCCTGTCCTATTGTGAATCCATCAAGGTTGTGGTAGTGGGAGGTGAAAGGAGGCTAAGTGGTTATAGGCACTTATGTGCAAAGCCTGCTGACTCGGACTCAATTCCAAGCCACCCACACAAAGCCAGATGGGAATCTGTTTATAGTAACAAGAGACTCTGACACACACACACACATGAACACATGCACACTGCACAAATAAATAACGACAAGGATTTTAGCAATAGTTTCATGCAACAATTCCACTAAAGGAACCAAATGAATTCTAATGACCAATCCAAAGCCAAAGAGTTTGGTAACAAAACTAGAAGCCAAACCCAAGGCTGTCTGAATCTCAATTTGGCAGTCTTTCTGATACTTTTAAAATCACTATTTGGGATGGAGAGATGGCTCAGCAGTTAAGGTTCTTGCCTGCAAAGCCTAAAGACCCAGGGTTCAATTCCCCAGGACCCACATAAAGCCAGATGCACAAAGTGGCCAATGCATCTGGGGTATGTTTGCAGTGGCTGGAGGCCCTGGTGTGCCCATTCTCTCTGTCTCTCTTCTCTTTATCTCTCTCTGCTTACAAAAAAAATAAATACAAATATTTAAAAATCACTTTTGAAGATGGAGACTATTGCCTGGGTAGTATTATTCTTCCATGTCATCTATTGTAACAAACAATTAAAAACCAATTTTAGCTTTGAAGCCTTGTGACAGATATTAATGTTTATTTACATAATACTTTTAAAGAAAACTGTTTATTTTTAATATCTGTGATATTATAAACATATAAAATGCACATAATAAACACTTGCTCTGCTGTAAGCTAATATAAGCTCATAGGGAAAATGAATATGTTTAATTAAATTTGGGAAAAATATATAGTTAAATCATTTGCAGTACAATAATAAGAACCAATAAACCATTATCTCCTTACTGTTCCACTGGAATTTCATCAACATGCTATATTAATAAATATCATCTTCATTTTACAAAGCAGGGGGATGAGAGGGTTGTGTCCAATCTGAGACTTCAGCAGTGGAAGCAGGAGTACCTGAATCCTTGTACCGACCCACCCAGAAAAGCAGACTGTCACTGTTCTATAAGGTTCACTGCCATTAAAGCCAGACACAGTTCCAAGCACTTTAAACATGTGATTTCATTCATGCTTCACCCCCATGCTGTTAGGCACCAAGGTCATACTCATGCTACAGGCGAGGAAACTGAGGCACAAGAGAGGTTAATTGGCTTTCTCAAAGTCACAATGTCAGAAGGGGCAGGGCCAGGCTTTGGAGTCACACAGTCCAGGGGATAAGCTCTCAACCACCTCAAAGCTACAGTATTCTGTGAAAATGGTTAACCGCATAGAAAATGAAGGTTGATGGGAAGGAACCTGTCCCTCCTCTATTTCTTTTTATATTGAAAATTCTAAACATCCTCGTTTTCAACTGAAAATCTAACAACCAACATTTTCCCCAAATTTTTCCTTCCCCTCAGCATTTATTGACTTGCCTATAGGTATTCTATATGCACCAGGAACAAGGAGGTAATAGCTGGGGATTGTAAAAATATGTTGAATACATTGTTTTAAAAGGTAGACCTTTTTTGTTTTGGAAGTGTTGTTTAACTTTCAGGCACACATGCTCATAGCCAGAAAGACACTGAGCAGTTGAACCCTAAGACATGAAGATTCCCTGCACTCCATTCCCTATCATAGTGGAGACAATGAGGGAGCCAGAAGTGACAAGTAGGAAGTGAGCCTGCCATCACTTTCTCTGGAGACACCACAAAGCAGTGATCCATGGCAGGTCTGTTGCACTGGCCTCTTCTTCTTCAAACTCTATGCTGACTCTCAACTGGTCCAGCATCAGAGAAGTGATTTCTGTTTTCATCTTCAAGTGTAATGCAGTAGTAATTTCTTGTGTCCAAAATAAAATATTATGGATGACAGTTAGTTGTTCATTAAGCAGAACAGATGAGAATGTTATTAAAAATTAATACAGGAGATTTGTGATTAGCCTAAACGGATGAATTTAAAGCCATTCAGGAACACCTCCACCTCTTGCAGCCTCCTCACAGGGGCTGCAGGCTGGGGTCTGCACCTGCTGGCTGTCCCCCAAGACAATTCAAAGCTCAGCTCTCTTCCCCTCAGCCTCTCCCCAGAAACTCTTCCTCCAAACAGTACTTTCCGCTGCCCCAACATTCATGTTCCA
Source organism: Zapus hudsonius (assembly GCA_004024765.1). Lineage (NCBI taxonomy): Eukaryota > Metazoa > Chordata > Mammalia > Rodentia > Dipodidae > Zapus > Zapus hudsonius. The sequence goes on from PVHP010005065.1 coordinate 42,952, forward strand.
TCCCACAATCGTCTCTGAAGTCTTCTATTACTGGTTAAACTCTTCATAATTTTCTTTAATGTTTTAGGCGAAGACGAGCTGTTGAAATGAGTAACTGCCATGATCCACGGTGCACTGAAGGATTTTACTATAGGCCGTCTATATAAAGCTACTGAAAACATCAATTAAGACCTTTAAATTTTAATGGAACAGAAAGAAAGAATGGTTTACTTTTGGGGTAATTTCAAAATCAATATGTTAATTGTAGAAAATGTGGGGACTACTGATCTCACTATCTTCCCTAAATAGAAAATTAAAACCATTCTTTATCCCGATTTCCACATATTATTACTGAAAACATTTTGATGTTTCTAGTATTTTATATATATTTATGCATTATGTGTATATATGCTTGCATACATACCTATGTAAGTAGGGTCATAATATACATTGTTTTGTAACCTAAATCTTTTGCCCAATAACATTTCAATGGCTGTAACATATTTATTTGTTGTCAAATTTTTATTGTCTGTGTTGTATTTCATTGTTGGCTGCTCAACAATAATCAATTTACTGTTGTTTTTCATTAATTTTGCTTCTGGATTTTCCACCATTATAAATAATGCTTATAAAGTTGTATATATGGGTTACAACTATAAATCTCAGTATATGGTAATTATGCAAATGATATTGTAGCTAAATATTTATATAATAATTGTTAACAATTATTTCCTTCAGATCAATTCTGAGATAAATAATTCCTAAGTCCAAAGATAAGCAAAATAGTATACCTCCTTAAACAAGTAAAAGTGATATTTACTAAATGTTTACTGAGTGTTAGAAACACTAATTCTTGATCTCATTTAATTCTCCCAGAACTATTTTTTTGTATTTATATGTGTGTGGTTTGCATGTGTGTCTGTATGTGCGTGTCTGTGGGTCTCTGCCTCCTGAGTGCTGGGATCACAGCTGGCCACCATGTCTACCTGGCATTTATGTGGGCACCGAGGGTCTGGACTCCAGTCCTCAGGCTGCTGTGGCAAGTGCTTTATCTACTTGTCCTCTGCCAGCCTCCCCACAGCAGCCTCGTCTTCCCATTTCACAAGTATGGGAAAGGGATTCTGGGAGTCAAATTATGTGCCTGAGCTAAGCAGAATGTCCATGCCTTTTTCAACAGCTCGGCTCAGTCCCCAAAACTTTTCTCTGATGGCTAAAACCTGTGACCCCAGAGACCTACTGTTTCTCCCAGTGAAGCCACCCCAGTTTCCTTATCTCTCCACAGGGATCCCTGGCTTGTTCCCATTGCACACAGTGACAAGTGGATGGTGGCTTCCTCCCTTTGTCTGACACTCCAGTGATAGAATCCCTTCTAATTAAAACACTTGTACTCAAATCTGTGTGGCTTCTGGGAAAACCCAAACCTAGACTTGTATTAGTCGTCTATCATGGCCCACACTTTTACGAAACTCAAAGAATGCCTTGCAAGATTTCATAAAGTATCTGAAATGTGTATTTAAGCATCAGACATTCGGGCTCCAATCAATCATATTCCTGATTAAGTTATTTTGTATTATTTATTCATTTATTTGTGAAATGTAGAATTGAGTTAGTTATAATCCTTAGAGCAGGACACATTTTCATTACTAGTATCATGCCCACCCCAATAGCAAGCCTCTGTTAATATAAAACCCAGTCTCATGCAAGAAAGAGAGAAAGAGAGAGAGAGAGAGAGAGAGAGAGAGAGAGAGAGAGAGAGAGAGAGAGAAAGGTTGGTTAGTTCAGTTACATGTTTTTACACCTTGTCTTAGAGGAAACATACATGATTTGCCTGACTTTAGAATGACAAGTATGATCCTCATGGAATTCTTGCTCACGCATCTAACCTATAACCACCTCTGATTCTTTCAGGTACTGTCTCTTCTCTCTGTCTCTTCTCTTGAAGCTCTCAGATCAGCCCGCTAACAGCTGTGTCTTCGCCTCCAGGTCTGTCACGCAATTAGTCTGGCAATGAACTATGTAGGTTGCTTTATTGCTCCAGAGAACATTTTCCTATGATAGGCCTTGAACTTTAGAAGCATGCCTACATTATGTCCCATATGTCACTATTCAGAGCAGTAGATTAGAGCATTCAGTTTTCAGACACTTGAACTTCAACTCTCCCCCCACCCTGCCTTTTAAAAAATACTTCATTTATTTGCAGAGAGAGAGAGAGAGAGAGAGAGAGAGAGAGAGAGAGAGAGAGAGAGAGAGAGAGAGAGAGTGTATGGGCACCCCAGGACCTCTAGCCACTGCAAATGAACTACAAGTGCATGGTTTATTTGGATACTGGGGAATCCAACCCAAGCCGTTAGGCTTTGGGGCCAAGTGCCTTAACCCCTTAGCCATTGTTCCGACCCTTTTTCTCTTCCCCCTTTTTGAGGAACCAAACACAAGCTATTATCCTTTCCCTCAGTTTCTCTCAAAATGAAGGCCGAAAAGTTTTTGTATGATTTTCTCAAGTGCTACCATAGTAGCATTTTTTTCTTTGTAAATGAATATGTGAGATAATCATGAAGTTTTGGGTCAAGTAGACTTCTAGATCTCAATGGAACCTGAAACTGGCTTTCATGTTTTAAACTCAATACAAAAATTAATGCTTATATTCACTTAAGTCATGAGCTTTCTTTCCTGACGCAAGGCATTTCGTATTTTTAATGAAAGTTTGAGTTTTTGCTTTATGGATTCCAATTTTTAAAAATACGATTTTGGGGTGTCAGGAGGGAGGACTCCATGGTTAAAGGTACTTGCTTGCAAAGCCTGTCAGCACAGATTTGATTACATAGCACCATGTAAAGTCAGGTATACAAAGTGGCAATGCACCTGAAGTTCATGACCAGTAGCAAAAGCCCTGAAGTGCCCATTCTCTCCCCTCTCTCTTCTTGAAGATGAATACATAATAATATAATTTTTGAGCTTTCTGAATTGATGTTTTCCTTATTTAAAATACAGATATGATCTGACAAACACTATAATGTATTAACCACTTAAAAAGAAGATAAGGGAGGGGGAGCATCAGAGAATTGGGGATAACAACTCATTGTTTGCCCACTAAATAATGTAACTGATTATGGACGATAAAAAAAAAGAATAAAAAAAAGAAGATAAAAAAGAAAAAAAAACGACAAAAATAGCCAAGCATGGTAGCTTAAATCTATAATCTCAGCACTCAGGAGGCTGAGGCAGGAAGATTATTGTGAGTTCCAGGCTACCCTGGGATTCAGAGTGAGACTGTGTCCTGAAGAAAAAGAAAAATGTACATATTATTTTCCTAAATTGTAAAACTATCAAAAACACTATAATTTTAATTAAATAATATGCTTACACAGCTCACTAATGAGGAAACAAAAAAATTAGAATTACTGTGATTTATTCTGTAGTCTTTGCTAGAGAAAATAATGCCAAGTAATTACCTGGTTTAATGTAATTGAAAGGTTATAACTTTCAATACAAAGATAAGAGGTGCAAAAGTGTTGTAAAGCATGCATGTCTTCCTAATCTCCAAATTACAAAAATACATTTTCATGTGCTTTTAAGAAAGCTATTTTCCAAGTAAAGCTAACTATTTAAAAATCATTAAGTTAAGATAACGCGTGAAATACATGCATTGTTCCTGAAAATTACTAATATGTGATTTTGAGTAACACAGTTTAGTCTACACAGTTTGGAAGTGAATCAATCCTTTTTGAAGGTGAGAATATATAACGATGCCTTTTCCAACCTCCTCTTGAAAATCCGTCTTTATGCTTGTGTGATACTGGGAAAGTTGAACGTCTCTCCACCTGGCTTCATAAATGATATGAAAGTGAGGTAAGAGCTATGCATGTATTAGTGGAAACCTGGATATATGTGCATGTAGGGTGTTGGGGGCAGGGGAACGGGAAGGGGTATGGTGCCCCAAAGAAAGAGGCAATAATTAAAAGGACTGGGGTCCCTAACAGTGACTCCTGGTAAGATCCCAGCTGCCTGAGGTGGGCCATGTAACACAGGTTAAGTGCTAAAATCTCCAGCAATGTCAAGCAGGTAAATGAGTGTTCGGAGCTCACACAAGTATGGTCACAAGCTGGGTGGCTTTACAAAGCTGGTGAGGAACTCTGGATGACCAGGAGGCGACCTGGTCCCAAGGTTACCTGTAATGATAACCAGCTCTCCGCTGGGAGGAAGCCTCCTTTTCCCTGCCCACATCTAAGCCCCAAAGACTAGGAGCCACGGAACAAGAGCCGAAGGCCACATATTAAGCAAAGAAAAAAAAATTTTTTTGGGGGGGGGGAATTGAGGTAGGGTCTTTCTCTAATTCAGGCTGACTTGGAATTCATTGTGCAGTCTCAGGGTGGCCTCAAACTCACTTCTATCCCCCTACCTCTGCCTCCCGAGTGCTGGGATTAAAGAAAGGTATGAATCAAAATTATTTTCTACTTACATTGTTTCTGTGTATTTTTCAAGAAATGAGTCACATAGTATAAGATTGGGAAAAAACCCATAGATATATTTATTTGCCTTTCCCAGATTAATAATTCTGTCATGCCTATTTAGCATTCATCCTCCTTTTTGGGGGGCGTCTTTTAAATTTTTTTCTTTATTTTCATTTTTAACATCGTTATTATGAATAAGTATATACACTGTATGAGCAAATCTTGTGAAGGTGTCCCCATTTCCCTCCTCTCTGTCCCCTACCCACTGGGGTCCTTCCTCGGTGTACATACTGGATCAGTCCATAGGTTAGGGGGTTATAAACTGCACCAGAGGTTTTTTTTCTTCCCCCTTTGTGTGTTGTTGCTGAGGGGGTGATGTCTCTGGATATTCTCCCCCACCATGGCTCTTACATCCTATCTGCCCCCTCTTCCGCTCAGTTCCCTGAGTCATGGTCAGTGAGTCTGCTTTATTGTTGAGATCTTAAGCATCTCTGGATCTTTGCCCTGGGTTGTGTTGGGTATGGTTGGTGTCTGTCTCCATTGACCTTTCATGGGTTATCAGACTTGCTGTGGTGATTGGTCTCCTGTTTGTCTTGTCACTTTCTCATAGGTTTCATTTGGACCCTGTGTGAAGGCCAGAGGTGGATCATCTCCTGTCAGGATGTCAGCCATCATCCCATGTCTTGTTGGTGGAACTGAGTTGTCCCTGGCTCTCTCACTGCCTTCTGTTTGGTGTTCTGTGTGCTTCTTGTATCCAGATGGGATTCTCTGTTGCAAGAATGGGGAAATTTTCCTCAATAATTTTGTTGAACATGTTCTCTATGCCTTGGGCCTGGATTTCTTCCTCTCTGATATCCCCATGATCTGGAGGTTTGGTCACCTAAGGGTGCCCCATAGTTCCCTTATATCTTGTTCACATGCTGTTTTGAACTTATCCAAGTCTCTGTTCTCCTGATCTCTTTCTTCTGCTTTGTCTTCCATGTCTGAGGGTCTATCTTCCAGGTTAACTCTGGTAGTGAGGGGGTCTAGAGATGTTTTAAATATCTCCATTTGATTTTGGTTTTCCACTAGAGTTTTTTTACATGGTCTCCATCTCTTTGTTGAGCTGCATTTTCATTTCAAAGGTTATCTTACTTAAAGCTTCCTGGTACTCATTCTTGTATTTGATTACGTCTTCATTTAGTTTAGCCAGCTGATCCTTGAGCATCTCTGATTGCTGGTTTACCTTTTGCTCATTTACTGTTCAACCAAAGCCCATCTGCTTTTCCTCCATTGTATTGAGCCTGGTGGCGAAGCTTTTGAGCTGATTCTGCACATTTCCACTTTCATTATCAATTTTTGCTTCCAATTCTGTTAATAGTCTGGATATAGACTCCCTGCAGAGATGGCCTGCACATGTTGTCATCTCCTCCTGGGCTTGCATCTCTACTTTTTCTTTGATATTTTCATTGGGGACTTCCATAGTGGGGCTAGGCGAACTTGGTGTGAGGCACTCTGCCTGTGTGTTCTCCTTGCTTTGTCATCTGCCCTGTTCAGATGAGAGATTGGTTTTACCTAGCACCTCAGCAGTGGTGGGGAAATCCCATGAGATTACAGTGAGGACTGGTGAGGTTGGCACAGGGTGTCAGGCAGTGTGTGTGTGTGGGGGTGTTCAAACCTTCAGCAGCAGTAGCAGGCTGGGGGCTGGATCTTGTTTGGAACCCAGGGCTAGTGTGGGGGGGTTGTGGGGTACACAAAACTGGTGGAAAGCCAAGGCACAGCTCCTTCACCTGGCCTTACCTAGGGTCTGGGGGTCCCAGCGCACAAGGGTGGGTGGGAAGTCAGGGCGCAGGTCCCCAACCAGGCCTCGCCTGGGGTCGGGGGCAGCATTCATCCTATTTAAACTAGCCCTACTTCACGGGGTGATAGCTATAATTGTTCTGGAGAAAGAGGGGTTCTGAGACTCCGACATCAGACGGCTGAAAAGAGCCAAGTCTTACTGACCTGAGAGAGAAAATGAGGCAGAAAAAGCGAGAGAAGAAAATGAGTGACATTCATATGTGAGAAGTTAAGGGAGAACATCTGTATTCCAGAAGAGCCATTGACAGAAATGTTAAAAAGGAGCAAAATGGAAGGAAAGATGAATTTAAGAAATACCAATGCAGGAGATTATTATCTTTTGCGGTTTTTGAAGATAGTTAAATAAATATTGAAATTACTTTTAGATTAGGTTGTTTCTTTTTTCTTTTAATATACCATCTTAACAAGACTAAGCCATGGAGAACTCAGAGAATTATTTGAGTTGCATATTTTCAGTGGTAGATAAAAATGTGCCCTCATTTATAAAGGTGTCCAAGAAAGAAAATTTTTTAAATTTATTTTTTAAAATTAATTAATTTGTGAGAGTGTGAAAGAGGGGGGGGGATGGGTGTGCCAGGGCCTCCAACCATTGCAAATGAACTCCAGAGGAATGTACCATCTCGTGCATCTGGCTTTTTTGTGGGTACTGGAGAACTGAACTCAGGTACTTCTGCTTTACAGACAAGCGCCTTAACAGCTGAGCCATCTCTCCGGCCCAGAATTTTTTTAAAAAGATGTTACTGTGGAATCTGGCAAGCAAGATTATCCACTACTATGTACTTTTAAGGGAACTTAAAGACACTTAAGAAACACACTAAATTGGGGCAGGAGAGATGGCTCAGCAGGATGTTAAAATGAAAAGGACCACCATGAGACACTGCTCTGAAAGGAAAGGCTTTAATAGGAAGAAAGGGACCCGAGCTCCAGGCTATCTTCCAAAATGGAAGAAAAGTGAAAGGCCAGATCAAGATCTGGCTTTTAAGGTGAATGTCCAGCTTGGGGGGAGGGCCCAGGTGGTCAGTAGTTCTCAGAATCAGGAAGGACAGTGCCTCCTGCCGGACAGAGACACAACAGGTGGGGGGTGTTATCTCCTGTTCCGGAGGCAGGCCCAGGTCTGGGTGCTGAAACTTCCCCTGAGGCCGGCTGGGGGAGGGGATGGGGTGTTGTCTGAATTCTGACCTAACATCAGGCACTTGCCTGCAAAGCCTGATGTCCCAGGTTTGATTTCCCAGTACCCACAGAAAGCCAGTTGAACAAAATGGCATGTTTCCATCTCTGTCTGTCTGTCTGTATCTATCTGTCTGTCTGTCTCTCTGTCTGTCTGTCTGTCTGTCTGTCTGTCTGTCTGTCTGTCTGTATCTATCTGTCTGTCTGTCTCTCTCTCTGTCTGTCTGTCTATATATCAATCATCTGGCAGCTATCTACTCATCCATGTATAGATCTACAAGTGACATGAAAATAGGAGGAGGACTATTTTGGAGAAAGAGGATCAGGAGAAGGGGAAGGAGGCAGAGAAGAACAGGAAAGAGAAATGAGCAAATAACATGATATACATATTGGTATGAATCTGTACCAATGAATGCCATTATTTGAATGCTAACTAAATTTTTAAAAAAGAGATCAAAGGAAAAATTATTTTTTAGCATGAGTAGTATTGGTTAGGAAGCTAGAATGAGGCTTGGAAAAAGGAGAAGCAGGGACGGGACAGTGGAGGGACAGAATATAGGCAGGAAGGACCTGGGGGCAGCAATAAGGAAGGGAGAGGAAGGGAGAGATATAAAAAACTAATAATGGCAGGAATTAGTAGAAACCTACCTCTTTGTTAGCTAATTAAAAGATATACCAAGAGAGAGAGAGAGAGAGAGAGAGAGAGAGAGAGAGAGAGAGAGAGAGAATAGTTTGAGCAAAAGCATGCTGAAGAGGTAGAGAAAGCTTTTCCCTAAACCATAGACTGTTGATTTGTTGGGGTCGGGGGAAGTCCATGAGCCCCCCCCCCCCAAAACAATGCAAACCATTGCCAAAGCACCACTGCACCTCCCTTGATCGACGTAAGAGAGACTTCCAATCTGTGTTGGCCTGTTCAGGAAAGCAGCTGTAAACTGCCACCAGCAGACATCAGCTCTGAATGACTTAAAAATGACAGAAATTTATCCTCTCCTAGTTTTGAATGCCAGATGTTTGAGATCAGGTGTCAAGCAGGGTTGTGATCCCAATGGATCCCTTGACTTGCTTCTGTCCCCTTCTGGTGGCACCAGGTAATCCTCACTAGCAGTTTGTATCAGTTCCATGTCATCCCTCCACACGTGTGTGTCCTGTTCTCTGGTCCTTTGAAATCCTCTCTTCTACTTGCCTTTGGGTTGAAAGCCCACCAGGCTAGTGTGGTTAATCCAGGATAATCACCTCATCTCAAAATCATTACATTGATTACATCCCAATTCACAGGCTCCAGGGATTAGGGAGTGGATTTAACCCACTGAACTCTGAAGTACATACACTTCTCAGTCCCTCGGGATACATGAGGCAGTTGAAACTTCAAGAGCTGGAGTGACATGCCCAAAATTATTCAGCTAATAGGCTGTGAACACGAGACTCAAACTTTAATACTTTCCTTAAAAGAGTAATAGATTGAAAAATTTATTTCATTTGAATGCTGAATATAATTTCCTTGATTCATTCTTTCCTAGACATCCTATACAGCTATGTGATAAGATACACAGTAGAATTTCCACCTTCGGGAAGCAATTTTATAGTCCAATTGGTCACGTTGGATGAGGCTATTTATTGCCTCAGTGTGTTAATTAACTTTTCATGATTGTGACAAAATACCTGAGGAAAACAACATAAAAAGAAGGTGTTTCTTGGCTCATTGTTTCGGAGGTTTCCTTCTGTGGTCACTTGGTTCCATTGTTTTTAGGTTCATGCAAAGTGAGGCTTGGCACCATGGTGGGGAGCATTCACTTCAGGGTGGACAGAAGGCAGAGAGACAAGGAAGGGCCCTAGGACAAGACATAGACCATAGAACACACTCCTCTCATACCACTGCTGACCCACTTTTTAATAGTTTTGTTTTTTTTGAGACAAGGTCACTCTGTATACCCCAGGCTGGCCTTGAACTCATGGCAATCTTACTCCCATGGTATTCCAAGTGCTGAGATTACAGGTGTGAGCCACCACTTTTGGTTCAATTGATTTCTTCAATTATACCCCTGCTTGGAATGTTTCTACCAGCTCCTAATAATGCTATCTGATGAAGGAAATGTCATCATAGTCTAGCACTTTGTTAAAGCCTTACCTCTGGACATTGCACGATAGTCCAAGATTTCAGCACATGTATCTTAGGGTGGGAGCATTTTATATCTTATTTATACAATCAACATATACTATTTGTAACATATATAAATTGGAGAGTCGGGGGGATGGCTTACTGCACAGACATGAGGACCTGAGTTTGTGTTCCCAGCAGCCATGTAAAAGTCAGGTGTGGTCATGTGTGCCTGTGGTCCCAGTGTTAGGAAAGCAGAGAAAGAAAGATCCCAAGGGCTTGCTGGTGAGCTAGTCTAGCCTAATTGGTGAGCTCTAGTTTAAGTACAAGACCTTGTGCCAAAAAGTAAGGTAGAGAGCTACTGAGAAAGACACTTGATGTCAACCTCTGGACTCCACTCGGAAATGCACACATGAACATGACCTCAATGCACATGATGCTGACGCTGGAGAGATTGCTTAGTGGTTAAAAGGCCCTTGCTTGGAAAGCCTAACGGCTGAGGTCCAATTCTCTAGTACCAACATATGGCCAGATGCACCAAGTACAGCCTGCTTCTGGAGTTCATTTGCAGTAGCAAGAGGCGCTGATAAACACACACACACACACACACAACACACACACACACACACACACACACACAAAATCTCTCTTTTCTTGCCTCTTCTCTGTCTCTCTCAAACCAATAAATAAATATTTATTAAAAATATTGGGCCTGGTAGCATTTCATTAAAAAAGAGAAGATACTGATCTCTGGACTCCACAATGCAAATGCCCACATGTAAATGGACATCTAAATACACGTGTGTACTTACACACATGAGAACACAAATATGTTCACGTGCACACACCACATACTCACTCACATGCCAGAAAAGGACATGAAATCTGTTCAGGTACAGACATATGTATATCATGTAGCTCTTTAAAAATAGGCATATCTATACCTGTACTTGAAATTGAAATTTCCTAGGTAGTAAGTCTTCATAAAAAATAAAATTAATATATGAGTTGAAGAATAGGTTAATAAGTTTGATTGGGGAATGACTTTCCAATCTATACATATATAAAGAACATTTTTTGAATCTTAAAAAATACAATGCTCACCCATTGAATCAGACCTCAATAAACTGAAGAAAATGAAATTATGAATATTTATAGCCATATGAAAGTTCACTCAAGGTTCAGAATAGTATGTGTAAAATGTAAGCATTACATATATAACAAAAGACACATATTTTTGTGCACTTACATGGGATGCTTATAGTGAATATTTTGGAAAGCCAGAAAAAACTGAAGTGCATTTGTTTTTGAGAATAGATAATTGTGAGACTAAGCATGGGGGTATAAGGAGGAATTCTCACAGTCAGCTCTACTGTATTGCCTGAATTTATTTTGCCATGTGCTTGCATAATGAGAGAGATAATCTATAAGCTAGTTTTCATAATAATTTTTCTATTGAGACAAGATCTTGCTGCATAGCCCACACTGGCCTCAAACTCAAAATCTTCCTGCCTCAGCCTTCTGAGTGCTGGATTACAGACATATACACCATGTCTGCTTGACCTCATGATATATATTGTCTTTCATCTGACAATTTGCTGAATCCCCCCAACAGAGGACATTCATGTTGCATGTATGTGTGTGTGCATGCACACCCATGCATGTCTTATCCCTGCATTTTTTGCATATAAAATACTGACATTGATCATCTCTTTGATGCAACCACCCTGACTTTCAGTGTTAGAACCCACGACTCCTCCCTCTTCTTACAGAAACTCCTTGTCTATACTGCCTGAAGTTAGAGTTATATTTCTAAATTGGTCACTTTTATTAAATCAGCTTCTAAAGGTACGGGGTGTATTTTGTTGGTCTCTGTGTTCCTCAAAGCACCTGGAATGAAGCTTTGAAAAATGTCTATAAATAACTGAAAAATATTAAGCAGAAGAATCCATCAGGAGAGCCTAGGCTTTTTATGACGACCAGTTTCAAAAGAGCTAGAAAACAATACATAGTCCAAGCATAGAAATCTTACCTCGCATAAATGTCTAGAGGAACCAACAAGATTCTCAAAGCTAAACATTAAACTAATACTTTATATCAAGCAAAACTATTACATGAAATACATGTGAAGTAAAGTTAGAAGCCACATTTTATATACATTAAAGAGAAGAAAAATGGTTTGTCATTATACAGATAGCATAGCTCTTGATATTTTTACTTAATGTTTCAAAAAATATATCAAGCAAATCAGTCACAAAATAGACAAGCATTTATTTTCTTGTGAAGTAAGCTATTTCTCATGCTGGAATTAACAACACTCCCCTCTCGCTCCCACTTCCAGTTAAAGAGCTACATCAATGCAACTCAAATTATAAGTCAATATCCACATCTTTTTCCTAAGGAAAATTTCCAAAGTCATGTTCTAAGAGCACTACATTTTCACTACTTATTTTTCTATCATTTAGGCCTATTTTCTCTTGTCCTTCGTGACATGAGACTTTAGAGGGTCTTATAACTACATGTATTTGAATTTCATATATCCTAAAGCATTCCATGGCAATATTTTGGAAAACCAGAAAAACTTAGGTGTATTTGATTTTCAGAACAAATAATTGTGAGACTAAGCAGGGGGGTATCAGGAGGATTTCTCATGGTCAGCTCTACAGTATTGCCTGAATTTATTTTATAAACAATAGAACACATTTTTTCATGCATTTGGCATATTGCTATTCTGGTAAGGTCTCTGTAAACAGGTACACGGATATCAGACCCAATCCATGTCTTTGGGCCTTTTCACAGATACAATACAAAGTGACCAAATGGCAATTATTAGAAGTTTAGTTCAGCTTACTGTAAGGGCCTTCTCATACTGTCCAGCAGCCAAGTGCACTAAGCCCAGGTAATAGAAAGCTTCTCCTTCCATACTTTTGTCACTTCCTACAGTGAGGACATGGAAAAAATTAGCATAGTATTTGAAGAAATGGATTCATCACAACAAACAGAAGCCTTATTTTTAAAGGCAACAGAACATTATAATTCTAGAAACCGACGTTCAATCATGATCCTCAAAACTGACCTGCATTAAAATAAAAATCCATGCATTTAAAAAGACAGACAGACTTTAGTACAACTTACCTGTATCCTAAATGATAGGACAAGGCTCATTGGGCAATATAATTATGGGGAGTCTGCCTCGATACATACGGCCCAATATGTAATTTTGACAGTCACTGGTCCACCATGTAAAGACCTGCAGTGTTCCAGCTTATCTGCTAACACTCATAGGAAAGAACTCCTAAGGGTTAACAACTTAAATGGACCATATTCATGAGTCAGCTAAGTTTTTAACAGAACAGATGATTAGCAAATTAAGAACTGTCAGTCTGATGAAGTTCACTTTTGAACTACTTGTTAGAGCTTAAGTGAGAATGACTTGGTTGGAAATTGCACATCTTGAAGTCAAAACAGCCTTGCCTTTGCTAATCCCTGGTAAAGCGTTTTATCATCTTTTTGCAAGGCTAACCTTTCTGATTTTTGTGATACAAGGGTTATTTATGGAGTTAACCAGTTCTTCTTTCCAAAGGCAAATATGTGCAAAGGTTCAACAAGAGATATCTCACACCGCTTGCTTGATGCATACATGGCTTTTTACATGTACTGTGCAAATGTGAAATGGAAATTTAATATACTAGAAAGAACCATTAAAAGATCTTGTGTTTGAAGTGTTTATTATCCTTTCCTGTTTTGGGAAGCCATTGGCTACTACTGATGTGTAACTTCTGGAAATGCAAATACTGACAAGTCCCCAGTAGATTCAGGTTTTGCACAGTAACTTGTGAATTTCTGAGCCCTTCATTCTGGACCATGAAGGATTTCAGAAGCTAGCAATCCTCTGTGCTGTGTTCCCTTTCACCACACTCTAAACCATGCCGTGGGAAGCCATGGTTCATGTGGAAGATGACAAGAAGTCAGGAGAGCAAGCCAGTGACATTGGTTTTCCTTTCTGGGAATTCCACTCACTGCAGAGAACTGAACTGCCACATCCCATTTGAGTGAACAATGAAACCAGTGATCTGGGGATCCACTTTAGTTCCTAATAGGGCTGCTGTTCAGCTGCAATTGTCTGAGAGATGCCAACCATTGAGATTGGGCCAGGTGATCTGCTTTGGGACAGCAGGAAGAATGCCGACTCTTTGAAGTAAGGGACCTGATGCTGAAGGAATGTCCTGCTTTTCAAACTTGTGTGTCACACTTCAATGTCCTACAGAAGGATTTCATCCTTAGATGTCAGTGTCACTCAAATATTATGTCAACCAACCGGGAAGCATTCACCAGCTTGAAATACTCTATCCCAGAATAGTTACACAGCTGTAAGGGCTACAGAAAATTGTGCGATCTTTAACCCCTTATATGAAAAGCATGCTGACTGATAAGCCAGTAAGATCAAAAGATATTAAACATTATTATAGTTAAGAAATATTTTCTTCTGTGTTCTTTATCGGACCTTTACAAAGTAAGGATTGTGGTGTGAAAGAGGACTGCTGGGCAGGCTCTGAAAGTCCAGAGGGACCCAAGTCATCTCTGTGTGCCTGTGAACTACCTTAGAACATACTGTATGTAAAGCCAAAGTAAAAGGTCATTTCCTAGTATGCACTCCTGCACACCAAAATCCTCACATAACTTTCCACAAGACCCAAATTTTCTGCTGAAATTTATCTAGTGAATTATGTCACTGTGTCTCCCTTCAGAGAAGATACTAGCTCATTACCTATGTGAAAGCAATTCCTTCAATGGGCTACAGCTTTCAGTGAGAGCAAATTCCTTTGAGTGTTTCAACTAACATTATTAAAAAGAAACGACAGAGAAAATAAGTCCAAATATCCATTTTTACTCTTTAGTAAGTTAAAATTATACCCCAGAAAATCAGTCCTATTTATTTCAAATGAACCCTCTGTTAACAAACTTAATAAACTAATCACTTAGCTATATCCATGATATAAACAACTTTAGCCCAAGATTATAAAACTCAATTTCCTCCTCCTTCGTAGCAAAGCTATTTGATTAGAAAATCACCATACGATAATATCATAATTCAAAGACATTTTTCTTGGCATTTTGCAACTCAAAATCTTCGAAGAGTAGGCTTCAATTTTTCTTTATATTATACACAGATACAAATACTTTAGAATATTGAGGATATGGGCAGCTCTCACAAAAGTGTCATTGCTGTGAGGGTGGATGAGGGATGGAGGGACCCTGATAACCTACATATTCTAAGGCTGTTAGTCTGGGGTGGGGCATGCCTCCTGGTGATGTGGACACTGACAACCCAAAGACCAGCTTTGAGAAATCAGGGTCTATCGCATATTAGGTCTATGGCCCTGTTACTCCTAGCAAAATATTTATCCTAATTTCCCAATTATTCCTATTCCCATAAAGAATTTATAAACAATAGTCTCCCAGAGTGCAAAAAAATACAACCTTTCACACACACACACACACACACACACACACACACACTTTTTGCAGATGACCTTATCTTCTCATTGTGGGTTCCTTATTTTACAACAGTACCCCTGATAGACTGTAATTAAACTAATGGATTTCTCATTGTCAGCACGGAGGCACCTACCCCTGTTTTACCGTGAAATCTGAAAGTATATTGATGGCCTTTGTCTTTGTATTTCATAGGAAATAATCACCCTAACGCTTGACAAGCTTTTGCTCCATTCTTGGGAAAGCCAGTCCATTCAAGAACCCTGCTGAAGACTGGGCTATCCATGGTCCCCTACCACAAAGACTGATACAGACGGCCTACGGAGGAGGATATCCAGCTGACTGGGGATGGGGAAGGGGGGCAATGGGGAATTGGGGATAACAACTCATGGTTGGCCCACTAAACAATGTAACTCATTATGGACAATAAAAAAAAAAAACAATGTAAGAGTGTTCTTTCTGCACCCACCTTCTTTAGCTATATCAGAAGCTTTTCTTAGAATTTTGATGGCTTTTGTGTAATCTTTATTTTCCAGCATTCTGTCGGAGAGCAGCCTATAGGTCCTCACGAGACTTTCACAGGCCAACAAGCTGAGCAAGTGGCCTGTCTCGTCCTTCCATAGCCGCCCCTGGGTCAACTGATGGAAAGCTTCGTAATGCTCTGCAGCTTCCAGAAGCTGACCTGAAGGATAAAAGCCATTCATAAATATATGAGGAAAACAGCATGGGATACAGTGAATGACGTCTAAGGGTGCCAAGGAGATAAACTGTGAAAGATGCATCTCTAGAGGGACAGCAGGTGCAGCAGAAGTTCTGGGCACAAACTCACAAGAAGATGGACTTCAGTCAGCAGAGACTGACCGGCACTGTGCATGTTTAGAGACAGCATGGAGATCCAGTGGTGCCCGGCAGCAGCCACATGGGCTCGTGTTTACATGATGTACTCTAGGCTCAGTGAAGTTAGGACTTGAGCACACTATGACATGCCCAGTGGGCACTAGAGCCACATCCTTCTCCACAGTCCATGATCTCAGCCATCACCCCACATTGCTTTCCCAAGAGATGTCATTTTCATCCCTCTCAGCGAGAGATGCCATGAGCAAAATGCTTCTGTCACAATTTTCAAATAAAAAATATGGATATTTACGTTGCTTCTCAAGGAGAATCATTTGCATACTCTGTTTAGTTTTTTTTTTTGTAAAATTTATTTGCAAGCAGAGAGAAGAGAGACAGAGAGAATGGGTGTGCTAGGCCCTCCAGCTACTGCATATGGACTCCAGATGTATGTGCCATTTTGTGCATCTGGCTTTACATGGGTCCTGGGGAATCAAACCCAGGCCATCAGGCTTTGTGAGCAAGTGCCTTTTAACCACCGAGCCATCTCTCACCCAAGAATTAGTCTTATAAAAATACTACCATGACTGATGATGTTAACCTTGGCAATTCAGATGAGACTCAATGCATTTTCTCGAGTATGTTTATTGGCTAGTGCAGGCTAGAAAGAATGCTACCCCGACTATTTCACGTTCTTTCTCCCTGTTTGTTGAACTGGTTTTGTTATTAAAACTGCTATGAGAGAAAGAGCCCGCAAACTGAGAGTGGTGACACATGCCTGTAACCCAAGCATTCAGGGCTGCTGAGGCAGGAGGATCATGAGTTCAAGACCACCCTGTCTCAAAAAGAAAAAGGAAACAAGGATGGATATGAGAAGAACAATATTCTCCAAGAAAGATAAACAAGAGTGGTGAATCATTGGCAAATGGTCAGTAGAGAAGAAATCAGTAAATGCACGGCCAGTTTACATCTTTGCCATCCATTCAGGAGGGTGTATCATCAAAGATGCTTACAAGAAGGGCCAGGGAAACTGAAAAGCTGTTTATAAACTTATATTATGAAACCCTGTCCTGATAGGAGTATTCGGAAGAGGATTTCATTACATGGACAGATATTTACAATAAATGAAGATATCAGGAAATACAAAGCATGATCTCTGGGAAATAACATCATGGGTGTAGGAGAATTCTTTTCTAGTTTTTAAGTTTTTATTGAAGTTTATCTCTTTGCGTATTGGCATTTCCAAAAATTCCTATTATTAACATATATTTATTTTGTAATAAGAAATACGCAACACTTGTCTTCTCTTTGATACAAATGCTGATGGTTAGATTTCACTGCTCTAACCTATTTTAGCTGATGATTTTTTCCCTTACCTCCTACAAAAGTAGACATAATTTTTAAACTTTCATCTGCAGCACCTCTCACCAAAAAACACCTTCTTCCAAATGCCCATGACCCTCATTTTTTAAAAACTACAATGGAGTACTGACACATGTGTGTGTTATGTTTCCTCTGTTAACTATATTTCTGTCTGTAAAGTATAGTTTCATAACCCTGGGAAGATGGATATGAGAGTTCTTTCTTTTTTTCTCCAGGACCTACCTATTCATAAAGTAGACATACATATTTCTTTTGAGCCAGGTGAACAGGGAATAGTGGATACAGAAAACTGTAAGGAATCCAGGTAGAAGTAGTTCCAAGAAAGAAACATATAATGACTGTAAAAGGTGATGTTCTAGATAACTCAATTAATTAAAACTAGATACAAATGAGGTGTAATGGTGCAAAAAGTGAACGAGAACAGATAACTGTGTCCAAAATTGGATTCATACTGGAGGCTGAAGGAAGAGGGGAGGATTGAAGCAGGGAAGAGAAGGGTGGAAAGAACGGAGAACTAAAGATGGGAAAGTGTTGGGATGGGGTTTTTGTGTTCCCTGTAAGCGAGATACTGGGTCTTTGGGTTGGAGGGTCCGCTGGGTTTCTGGACAGCTAGGCTGGGTAAGCAGGAATGAAGTCAGGGAGGTTCTTGACACAGTGTTGCAGTTGGCTACCATGAAAGGCCATCTTGGCATAATTAGAAATGGTCCTTTGCTTGCATTGGATTTTTGTTGGAGCTTTGGGGAGTGTGGGGGGGGGAGTATCAGTGACCCTTTTCATTCACGATTATGTCCAGGGTTCAGCTCTCAGAAGGATCTACTTGAGATCTCCATGAGGAACCAGCCTGAGATGCTTGGGTGAGAAGACTGGAAATACACACTTCCTGGAATCCAGCAAGGCACAAGACAAAATAAAAATTGTCTTCACGTGCATTGCTTAACCTTCAAGCTAGGGATGCTATTTCTAATTTTTTCACTAAAGGAGAAACTGAGGTTCACAAAGATTAAGAGACAAATTTACAAGATACATTTAAGATACATGAAAACTAGGATCGAAACCACCATTGAAACCCCAAGAACTGGTCTTTGCACATCAGCTACTTGTCACAAAGCTCTGTTGGGAACATAGGTCGCCTAACTTAAATCTGTGGGCACCAGCCTCTTGTGTTAAAAACATTTTTTAAGTTAATGCTCTCTTGTCTCTTCTAGGCCTGTAATGTTGGGACTTACCTCAGGCTGCTGCTAACAAAAGCACAGATTCTTGCCCCTCAAGTCATCCTGATCAAATATATATATATATATATATATATATATATATATATATATATATATATATATATATATATATATATATATATGCAGAGAGAGAGATGGGGCAGGAAAAAGGGAATGAGTGAGCAGGGCCTCCAGCTGCTGTTGCAAACAAACTCCAGACACATGCTCCACTTTGTGCATCTGGCTTTACGTGGGTACTGGGGAACCAAACCTGGGTAGTTAGGCTTTGCAGGCAAGTGCCTCAACCCTTGCCATCTCTTCAGCCCCATGATTGATGGGCATTTCTCAAGGGTTCTTTTATGCACCAACTCCACAGAAAACTTCCCCTTTCCTCTCAACCCTGTGTCAGACCGAGAGTTTCTTGAAGTGCCAGCTGTAGCCTTCTGGAGCACCATTCAGCTATTCATGGCCTTAGTCCTGTCTGGTCATCACCTTGCCATAGGTGAGGTCAGCCCCTGGTTTACGGCAGTGATATTTGGAACAGAAAGGCTTATACAGAAGTATTTTTTTCTTCTAGCTCTTCTAAAATGTAAGGACTTATTTCTAAAATTATTTCAAGGCAGTATATAAGACAGCATGGATTTGATCGATGGGACCATAAGGACACGGTAACTTGACCACAGTTTCTAAAGGCTGGACAGAATTTAACAGCAAATGTCTTAATATAGTATATACTTAACTTAAAAATATTAAAAGATATTCTTATGCTATAAAGAGCATAGTAATTTCAATATGCAGTTATTCCCTTTAAGTATGATTACTAATGACAAGGTTTCTGTCTGCTTTCTATATTGAACTGTTACCTTTATTATCTTACTTTCTCATTTTATGCTTGGATGTTAAATTAACAGGGTATTTATTGAGATGCAATAATTCTGATTTAATCTGAAAATTTTGAATAGAATATTATTGAAATATTGAAACATGCCATAAATAGAGTGATTAATTTGATAATGCTAATGGCAAAGATCAATAAAGATAATCAACCAGATGTTCAAATTTAGCTCACAGTGTCCTTTCATAATTTTCTTGAAGGGTTCATTAAAGGCTATCCATTGTTACAAAATATATTCTTTTACAAGCCCACAGCACCTTGTATTCCCAGGCATTCTCCCATCCAAGTACTGACCAGGCCAGAACCTGCTTAGCTTCCAAAATCAGAGGAGACCAGGTATGTTCAGGGTTGTATGGCTGTAGACCCAAATACAATTTACTATATCAAGAATGGGTGAGATTTTGGAGGTGTGTTTTTAGAGGAAAAGTATAACTATTGATACAAGTGCTGTCCTCTGGAATTCTCAAGTGTTAATATGACCTTCAGGGCTGGGGAGATTGCTCAGTGGTTGTAAGCCCTTGAAAGCAGGCTGGCTACTGGAGTTTGGATGCACAGAGCCCACATAAAGCAAGACACAAAGTGGCAATGAGAGGCGGAGTCCACGAATCCTGAAGCCCACTGGTCATGGGTCTGACCTTCCAAGGGACAAAACAACAAGAAAACTTTTATCTTAAAGAAGGTGAAGCAGAGGTCCAACACACTAAGGTTTCCCTCTGACCAAATGCTGGGGCACTGGGACATGGGCATATCACACATATACACAAACCACACACACACACACACACACACACACTAAAGAAAACATTATTTTCTTCCACAAGAGAGGGACAGAAGGTTTCACATAAATAAAACGTCACAGAAATCAGAACAGAAAAGTAAAGGTCTGAGGCTACTCATGGGTGTTGAAGGTGTCCTGAAAGGTGGGTAGGAATGGGAGAGGGGCTGGAGAAATGGCTCAGCTTGCAAAGCCTGATGGCTTGATTCTTCAAAGCCAGAGTGGTAAGTGGTGCTTGCATCTGGAATTTGTTTGCAGCAGCAGGAGGCCTTGCTGAGCCCATTCTCTTTCCCTCTCTCTGTCTCAAATATATATATATATATATATATATATGTAATTTCAGAAAAGATCTCCTGAGGGAAAGGGTATTTTTGTTACCAGCACATCTCTCTCTTCACTGTAACTGACATGGGCAGTGATCACACACGGTAGGAAGGTCCATGCACTAATGCGGACCTCAGTCCTTGAGGGCTTGGTTCTACACCAAGCAAATCAAGATGGTCCACTAAGACTGTGTGCAAATCAAGGAAGAGCATGAAGCCCAAATGTCTACTGTGGAGTACAGCCGTCCATGGACATCATCAGGCTTCAACAGTATGAAATCGTGCTGGAGAACACACCGGAGCAGGACATTGTGAACAACTGTATCCAGGTATGGATACACATTGCCCAACCCTCAGCTTTATTTGGTTTTATTCTGCTCTGAACAACTATGAGTCATCTACTTAAGTGATAAGAACTTTGGCATTCATTTATAGTTTTTTACCTCAAGGAGAGTGCACTCTTAAAATAAAAGTACCACAAAGGAGCTTCATTTTATCTAAAGCCCACACAAACAAGAAAGCCATCCACTGGCTTAAAAAAAATACAAACAAAACCCAGGCAATGCTGTAAACTGCAAAACACTAGGCAGGATGCTAAGACAGGCACTATGTAGAGAAAATACGATTTTATATATTTGGATATTATCCAAATTGTTGCTTACCCCTCTTCTCCGTACAACATCTCTGAAAGTTTATAGATATTTGTTGTATCACAGCAGATGTCTAGAACAAATATTAAGCAAAGGAGAATGTATATATCTCTCCCATTTCAGTTTTTTTCAAAGTAGGAAGATTGACTAGATATTAACACAAATGGGTTTAAATGTGAAGCTGCCATAAAAGCAGGAACATAAATGTAATTCTCTCAGCCGCTATTTTGATGCACATTTTTGATTCCATGAATATTTTATGAAATGGCCCAAACTAAAGCCATATAACATTCCTGCATTACTGATGCTTGCGCCCGTAAGCTACGAACATTAGAGGCATGATTGAGTGCATTAAAACGAACTCATTCAGCAGTGCATTGATTACTTGAAGGGGGAGGGAAACAAAAAAACAAAAAGAAAGAAAGAAAGGAAAAAAGAAAGAAAGAAAAAGAAAGAAGTTGCTCCACTTAAGGAAACCGCACACAAATCCAAAGTTGGCAAGATAATAAGAGAGAGCAAAAGTTTGAATGAAAGAACATTTCACAAATACAATGTGACTCGCTCCAATCTGACATTCATTAGGGAAGGTGTTAATTATGGCCAAAGATGGCTGATGGTATTGTTCAGGTAATTGAAAATGTCACAATCTCCGAGATGCAGAGACTGGCCCGTTTTTTAGATCCATGCATCAGCAATTCTGAAAATAACTAATTAATTTCCTTTTTCTATCAACTTGTGCATTTACCAGTGAAAATACTGCTGTAGAAACAATTCCATGAAAATAATTTGACGAGTCCATGAGGCCCATTTCCTCAGCGGCACTGGTATACATCTCGAGCACATTTAGCTCTAAATTGTGCACATTTGTTGAGGACTTTAGGGAAATATTCCACTTTAGTTTAAAACAACAACCTAAAGGAACAATAAAGCTTTATGTATATTATGTTACATTTTAATCCGAAACTACTGGATATCTTTGGCATAAGTTACCATTCTGTACAACGTAGTCATAAAATCAGCTGGAAGCACCATTGGACAGTAGTGAAAAGAGAAAAATGTGATGGCCCTGGTGTAAAAACAAAAGCCATTGCTCTCCATTTTGGCTTAACTGCATGAACAATTTACATTATCCTTCAGTTTTTACATTCAATTATGATAATTACAATGGCACTCTGCATGCAGAAATAGGGCTCTCATTGCTTCCAAGGAAGTAATCACTTTCCATGGTTTAGCATCCATGGGGGAGTGGGGGTGTGCTGAGCAGGAGACTGCCGGAAGGGATGCTGGGAAACCAAGATTCTGTTCTGTAATTCAAGAGCATCCCTGATAAACGGGGAGGAAGATGTGTCCAGAACTTTCCAGTAGTGACTTCGATGAAATCTGAGGTATTCTTTTAAAAATGGAATATTTTCCATCCTTCTGAACAGATTTCTCATGGGCACCGTGGAAAGGCCATTCTAAACTAAACCAGACACTAAACCAGACAATGATTACAGGTCTCATGAAGACCAGAAGACAGTGTGTATATGGGGAGGGGATGGGTTATGGTCAAAATAGTTCTTTCTTTATTATTGATGTCAGTAAAACTAGCACGGGTTAATTTTGTTTGTTTTGAGGCAGGAGCTCACTCTGGCTCAGGATGATCTGAGATTCTGCAGCTTAGGCTGGCCATGAATTCATGGCGATCCTCCTACCTCAGCTTCCTGAGTCCTGGGATCAAGTCCTGAGACATGTGGCCTGCAGCACAGGTTAATTTTGTAACAATTCAGAAAATCGGCCTTGATCTCCAAAGCATCCTGGAGGAATTATTACTAGTTGCTATTTAAGACTTGTTTCTGAGTTTTGTGGTTTATGGGATTAAGCATTGATTACTCGCTAGGGTTTAAATGGTAGCACTCCTCCCCACACCCTCCCAAAGAGTCAGGTTTAAGGATTGCTTGCCAGCTCATCAGGACTTCGGGAAAGTAATCCTTGGGGATGCATGGTGATCTGACCTAATCAGTGGCATTCCAGGGAGGTGGGGTCGAGATGGAAGAAATGGGTAACTGGGGGATGACTCCAAACAGATCTTGTCATCTTGTCCCTGGCTCCTGCTTCTCTTGCTCTCTGTTTCCTGATTGCTTTATGGTGAGCATCCCTGTTCCGCTGTGGCCCATCCTAGATGAGATTCCAAAGCAAGGAAACCTCTGAAACTGTGAGCTAAGGTAAATCACCCTCGGGCAACAGCTGTCAGAAGTATGACTTACGTAGTACCTTTGCTCTTAAAAATATACACTTGAAGGAATCAAATTTTATCAAAAGGTTAAGATTTTTGAAATATAAAACTTTTATAGAATCTTTCATCATGAAATAAATACTTACCATTAGTGAACCTTCTAGAGTTTTCAGGATTAACTATTTTCCTCACGTAATAACTTATTTTACTTTCATGTTTTCAACCCAGTTAGAATCCCTCTTACTGGCTACTGCTACGGGGAGTTGAATCCAGGGCCTTTCTCATGATAAGCAAGAGCTTTGCTACTGAGCTCTTTTGTCAGTTCTCAGAAATCCTCAATAAAAAGTGCTGAAAATCATAATAGTCTGAGGAGAAATAAAATCCATTTTGACTTCAGTTCAATTAGTGAATGATATTTCTTTTACTTAATAATGTCATTCTTTTTTTTTTCCCAGGTAGGGTCTCACTCTAGCCTAGGCTAACCTGGAACTCACTCTGTAATCAGTTACAGGGTGCCCTCAAACTCATGGTGATCCTCCTGCCTCTGCCTCCTGGGTACTAGGATTAAAGGTGTGTGCCACCATGCCTGGAAATGTCATTGTTTCTTAATTAAAAATTTCATTAGCACACAAGGGATTAAGTTTTATTACAACCCTTTTTAAACCATTTTTTTGTTTCCTTCCCCTAAATGTTCCCCTTCCCCTAGCCTCCCTTCCACTTTCATGATACCACATGAAATACACGTTACTCTTGAGTTTAAATATACTACATTTAACCTGATTCGTACATACACATGTTTGTTTGGGAAAAAAGAAAAATGTGGGAGCATGTCTATCAAACTATAGAACTAATTATTGGACATGCAGACAAGGGGTCAGGGGAGCGCAATCTTCCTCTCTTGTTTTGGTGGACAATGAACTTGTTATTTTAGATATTACAAAGAAAAAAAAACCTATCCAACTGAAAATATTCTATTTAGGTGAACACAGAAGGAGACAAACAATTGTAGCTGAGCATGTAGTAACTGTCAGGCATGAGACTAAATGGCTTCTTTCATTCTCGCCCTCT